>DWNE01002938.1:0-17648 GCA_018249875.1 Cecropterus toxeus | reverse complement strand
GGGGGGGGGGGGGGGGGGGGGGGGGGGGGGGGGGGGGGGGGGGGGGGGGGCGGGGCGGGGGGCGGGGGGGGGGGGGGGGGGGCGCCCCCCCCCCCCCGCCGTACTCCCAGCCGCTCGGGTACGCGCCGAAACCCATCCCGTAACCTGTATAACATAATTAGTATCATTAATATTATATCATTAATATTATATCATTAATATTATATCATTAATATAATTATAATTACTCGTACATATATTTAACACGACATTTTAGAATTTAATCATCACTGCTTTACGATGAAGGGAAACATCGTGAGGAAACCTGCACATCTGAGTTCTCTAAAAAAAAAAGAGTTATCTAAGGTGTGTGAAGTCTACCAACTCGCACTTGTCCAGCGCAGTGGACTATGGCCTAAAACTATTTAATTCTGAGAAGACCCGTGCCCAACAGTGGGACAATGGGTTGACATTGAATAATTGATGGTTGACGATGTTTAAGTCTAGATAATTTCGAGATCTTTTTTTATTAATGAAGTAGCAAACAAGCCAATATACCGACGTACTCTGTAAAAGTTGCCAGCCCATAGGAATAAGTTGGAACACCTTATCTCCCTTATCATTACAACAAAGTTAGCACTTGTTATAACGTAAAGGTGGCCACCAGAGTAGAACCACTGAAGTGTTCTACCATCCTTAATTCTCTACTTATCACCTTCATTTAGAGATGGTACAATGAAGGTATTTTGACTATGGGACATCGTTATAGGTATATCTAAATACACAAGTTAGTAACAGTATTTTCTCTTTAAACAATAATTGTAATATCTACCTGGATACTGTCCATAAGGTCGTTCCGGCGGCAGTGGATTCCCAGGAGGATAACTTTGAGTGGGCGTGGGAATCGCTATCGGAGGAACGCTCGGCACTCCAGGAATTTTTCCGACGTCAATGCTAGGTGATGTAGACGAATGGCCCATGCTCGGTGACATAGAAGGAAGCGAGCTCGCACTAAAGTTTTGAGGCATGCTGTAACCGTGAGGTTGAGCTCTCGAGCTCATGGGGCTCATCGAAGGATCTTGAGGCAACGTTGCATTACTAACGTGACTAGGCAACATTGGTTGAGCACTGATAGGCGGTACCATATGCGGCATTATCGGTTCGACTTTTCTACTCATACTACTACTTGTGTTTCCAAGTAAATTCGATACGCTATGAGACATATTAGCAATGCTCGGTTGCATCAGATCATTATGAGATTCGGGTATATTCGGCGTTTTAGCTGGAGATTTTTTCTTTTTCGATTTTGCGGTGGGTTTGTCTTCGAGACCAGGGGAATAGGATTGTGTAATATCATCTAAGTTTTTTCGAAAATCTGGTCCTCCCTCACTGTTAAGCGCACTAGCTGTTTTCTCTAGCTGGCTTAGACTTGACTCTGTTTGTGGCCGACTGCCAGGTCGCTGATGCCTGTAATTCTTTAGCAAATTTATTTTTCTTTCAATAGGTTCTACTGGATTAGATTGGAGATTTTCAACATTTTGTTTATTCTGAGATTTCATTGACATATCTGCAACTTCTTCTGTTGATTTATTTTCTAAGGCTTCCTCAGATGGAAGTTTTTCGTCAGTTGTCAAAACTATTGGTTGTGTTTCTTTAGCAGATTGATTGGTATTGTCAATATTTTCAACTTTTTCTTCATCTAGATCTGTTGGCTTATTTTCTGTTGAGGTTTCAACAGGAGTTTCATTTTCTGTGATTATGTTTTTATCTTTATCATCTTCTTTAGGCGCCTTACTTAATGTATTTTTAATTATTTCTTTAGGAGAGATTTCCTCTTCTTCGTCGCTGTCTAAAACTTGTGCGTCTTCGTCAGAACCTGTACTCGTTTTATTGGCAATAGAACCATCATTATCACTATCAGTTTTCTTTGTCTCCTTGGGTATTCTAGTTATGCTAACTGATCCAGGCAAATTCGGTCTTAAAAGCCTCCCTTGTTGTATAGGAGATCTTCCACGAATCGGAGACATTGATCGTAATTCTCCTAGCCTATTACGAATATCCGCTAACTTTTGACCAGGTACCATTGGTCTAGCCAATTTGTTTTGAAACATGGATGGTCTAGTTAGAACTCTGTTAAAACCTGGTCTAGGGCCGGTTTTAGACGTAATAGTAATAGCAGAGTTGTTTTTCAAAGATCCTGGTATATTTGGTGACGGACGAGTTCCTATAACTAAAATAAATAAATTAGATTGTTATCAAATAATTACCAAATGCGAAAAGCATTATCTGTATAAAAGCTTACCTTTCTTGCCTACTGGATTGTCTTTATTATCAACGCCTTTTTGTAACCCTTTCAAAGAAGTCTTAATAGCAATAATTTTGCCTGATTCTAACTGCATATAGATTCCTTTCGGCGATTTAAGTACCATAACACGTTGACCCGCTTTTAGTACAATATTCGTCTTCTCAGCAGAATTAGTCGGTATTACCACATCTGTAAAATATTATAATAATGTTAGTATTTTAAAATCAAATAAGGTTTTTTCGATTACTAAACGATATATGATTTTTTAATACACAGATATTTTCAGTTATATATACGTGGTTCCACATGCTTTGTGACAGTCACACGAACGCCACATCCGCTGCACGTTTGGTTGCAGTAGGCTGCAGTACGCGTTTGTCAGCTCAGACGTCACGACAGCTACACTGACCTTTTTTTTAGTGACGGGGGGAAATTTTCATAAGGTAGACCGAAGCCTTGAGAGAGACTCCGGGTTATGTGGGATTTTTACCCACTAAAACCCCCTCGGTGGCCTTCCTCAGCGATAGCAATGGACTCCGGGAACTTCAAGGGAACGTACCGGCGCCCCCTATCGCGGCGCCCCTAAGGGGCTCATCTCTCGGGAGACGTGTAACTGACCCCCTAAACCTCCCAGTGTCTGTGACGACATGCAGCAGCCACTCTAGCTGTCCTCAAGCCCAGAAGCCCCCTTCTAGTCGCCTCTTACAACAGGAACAGCTACGCTGAGCGCGCGTACGCAAAAGCGTGTCCGCCACGCGCACCGTGCGCTACGCGCCCGTAAGCTGGGCGGACACGGGGCCTGTGACGTCACTACAGCTACACTGACCTAGCGGCAGTGTCATCTCCTGCGCGGTCATGCCCTGGCGGCGCCACACGTCGGCGGGGATCCAGCGCGCGCCGTGCGTGGCGTGCTGCATGGGCCGCACGGACGCCACGGGCCGCTGCACCAGGCTGCCGTCCGCCGCGCGCACCGTGCGGTACGCGCCCGTCGGCTTCGGCGCGGACGCTGCTTTCTTCTCTAGCTCGTACCTGGATATTATAAATGATAAAATCTTTTTAAAAAATGTACTTCTTAAGGCACACTTAACGGATAACAACACAACCAATGCTCAGCGTTAGTAGGCTCACGCTGCTAACTAATATTTCTAAAGGGCTACGGAAATTCTATACACCCATAACCAGGGTCAACCAGGGCCATCTTTTAGCTTGTCAAAAGGTGGCAGAAATGTACTTATTGTTTTAATATATTTTATGTTTAAATAAATTTCTGGGGGCTCTTATATGCTTATCTGAATTGGAATTCGAATAAAAAATTAAAATGAAGATCCTTTAAAAACAATAAGCTCATTCTTGTAATTCGTTGAACTAACTACATAAACAACTTAAAAGTTTAGCGTATTATCACACTGTAAAACAATATTACAATGTACAATCTTACCCTCTCTGTGCTAATCTCTTTTCAGCGCTAGAAAGTTTCTTCTCCTTCCTATCCACCAAGAGAGATTCATGTTGGAATGGTTCCTTGCTCAGCAACTTTCCATGCAATGTGATAATGCCTTGCATCAGTACGTCTATGTATTTGTCTTTGTGCTCTGACAAATCTTTCGCTTCTGATTCCTATAACCAAAAAATGGGTTAAATGTATGTTATAAATGAATCAATTGTAATACATAATTGACAACTATCGTTGAATATATTTAGCGAGCGATCTCTCGGTGTGTCTTGTTGTAATATTGTGTACTCAGGTGTATATTTACATATAAATTCAATTTAATTTTTTGCTTTTTAGCGCTTTTATTTTTTACTAATATAAATACAATGCAGGTATTAAACAAACTATTAACAGATTCAGTGATCAAAATTCGACAATGGTTGTACATGATTTATTTTTTATATTTATTATAACTGTTCACCAAACACAAAAAAAAATACTTGTATTGAAAAAATACGAAAAAATAAAAAAAAAATTATTGAAAATCGAATGACAGACAAAACATAAAAACGTTCTATTTTTCTTTTGTAGAAAAGTAGTACTTGGTATATACCTTTTCGTCATTATCGAAACAAAGATTCGTTATTTCCTTCATCGACAGGACTGCATCTGGGTTGCACTCGTCAACGACTCGATCCGCCATGCCCTGTTTGTTGATTTGTCGGTCGTAGATCTTCTTCTCAAGGCACCAGTCCATTACAAAACGATAAACGAAACAAGGTTTCTTTTGTCCATACCTAAAACGATCCATTAATTAGTAAAAAACCAACAGTAACGACATATTTTTAATATACAGTTAGTATTATAGTTTGTAAAGGCAGATATTAAAAACAAGTAACATCAAACTGGACTGCTAAACACGAAATTATTGTTCAGAATGATATACAGAATAGCCAAAAAGTCGTGAATCAAACGCAGGGTTAGATAGGGTACCTCAGCTGCAAAGAAATGTTCTATGGGACGTCCTTAATCTCAACCCTTTATGTGTTTTATGGGATTTTTTTTAATGAATTCTCTCGAATTTTCTATCGAAGTAGAAATATTGATAAATACGACAAAAATAATAAGATGTATTATTTCATACCTATATACTCTGCATACAGCTTGCGTATCATGGCAAGGATTCCAGCTTGCATCGAATACAATAACTCGATTCGCTCCGACGAGATTTATGCCGAGTGATCCAGCGCGAGTTGATACCAGGAACAAGTATATGTTGGGGTTGGCGTTGAACTCATTTATCAATTTCTCACGTTCGAGAGCATGTGTGGACCCATCAAGGCCTGCAAAGATGACAATTAACATCTATTAAACAATCATTGAAACCATTTTTTAAATACCAAAACTAAGAGATTACAAATAAGTTACTGCACAAAAAAACCAGTCCAGCTGTCCTTGCCCTGCTTGTTTTATCTATAAGATGTAATAATCTAATTTTATCATACTTCATTCAAGAGATATATTTTTATAAGACTTTATTTCATTAAACGAGCATCTGTAATTAACTTCATTCATAAGAAAGGTTCTGACTGAAGCCGATGATAATCATATGATAACAGATACGTTGTCACCCATGAGGACTACGATGACCACCTAACAAAACGTGAAACTCCTTCACGTTACAAATAGATGTAGTGATGGCCACTGTGACAAAACTATACTATATTAACTCCTTTCAACTTTTGTCAGACATTTTATAGTTTTATACAGTTTCAGTATTTAAGATAATACTTACGAAAATATGACGTGTTTCGTTCCCATAAGCAATGCGTTCCAGGTATATAATTCCTTTCTAAGAAGTCTTCTATTAGGTTCAGAGTAAATAAGCTCTGACTGAAAAGCAAGAGCCTGTCTCCAAGTTTTATACTTTCGTTTAAAATGTAAAAGAACAATTCCATCTTAGCTGAATTTTCTATTATGCCTGGAATATAGTCTTTTAATAGCTCAGCTGCCCAGTCGTAGGTCATTTCTTCAGCTTTTTTCACTAAAGCTAATTCTTCCTCCTTGTTTAACTTCTCTTCTTTCTCACTCTCTTCTGAATCGTCATCATCGTCATTTTTCTCCTTTGAAGTTTTACGGTCTTTTCGGCCCTTGGCTTTCGGATTAGCTTTTTGCTTTGATTTATCTGATCTGTTCTGTGTTTTACTTCCTTTAGGACGCCCTCTTTTATTCTTTTTAGGAAGTTCTTGCTCAGTTTCAGATTCATCACTTTTCCGAGGTCGTACATTCGGTAGCATGTTCGTCATGTTAAATGGTGGAATAGCAGAGGTCATCATTGGCGTTACTGAATTTTCGATAATATTGCTATTTAGTTTCGTTTCATCTTTAACAATTTTCTTGGTATCCAAATCTTCTATCTTCACCTCGCCATCCGATTCAGATTTAATTTCCATTTTATCTTCATTTTTTATTTTATCTAGTTCAGTCTTTAGGGTTTCGGTAATAGGCCATCGCGTAACTGGATTGACAGAATTAACGCTACCGAGTGGGGGTTTACTTTCTAGAGGCGATGTGTAGTTTGGAAACTGACATGTACCAGTATCCGTTTGTTCAGGATACATTGAAGTATTAGGTTGTGAATAATTATACGCTGAATTTCCATACGACATATCACGAGGGTTCTGGCCCACATTATTGTCACATTTCTTTTCTATTGTCTGGTAACTAGGATCATTAACTTCATTTTTCACTGGTTGATCTGGTAAATTACTATTTTGTGACTGATTTCCGAAATCAGAATAATTTTGTGACGGATTTCCGAACTGGTTATACGATGATGGTGTATTGTTTCCAAAAGAATTATTATTTCCAGTATAATTTGGATAGTTTTGGTTCGAATAACTTTGTGCTGGTTGATTATTGGGATATGGGGAAACTGATGATGGGTTCTGATTGTATTCTCCATAACCAGGGGTGTTTTGAAAAGAACTTTGATATGGCGGTCTTTGATTGGTGGCAAAATTACCTTGATTATTTGGGTTATATGGCTGTAATGCATTTTCAGCAAAAGGTGGATCAGTTTGAGGTGGATTAAAGTTTGACGGATACTGTTGCGAATTATAGGGTTCAGAGGGATTATTTATTAAGTCTGTAGCAGGTTGATTATTAGCAGGATAAGTTGGAGGATTATTTCTAAAATCAGATTGAGGCTGATTACTAGAATATGCTTGAGAATTCCCTCTGAAGTCCGATGAAGGTTGATTATTCGTATATTGTTGTGAAGAACCACTAAAATCAGTAGAAGTTTGAGTACTTGGATACCGTTGTGGATTTCCACTGAAATCCTGAGCCTGGCTGTTTGGATAATGTTGCTGGTTTATTCTTGGCTCTGAATTTGGTTGATTGTTTGTAAACTGCTGAGAATTTCTGGTAAAATCTTGAGCTTGGTTGTTTGGGTATTGTGGTAGATTATTTCTCAATTCCGGGGTAGATTGCTGGTTGCTTGAATACAATGGCTGACCACCCCTAACATCTGATAGTTGTTGATTACTTGGGTATTGCAATGAATTTGGCTTTAAGTCTAAAGCACCCTCATTATTGTACTGCTGTTGATTTCCCCTCAAGTCTTGTGATACTTCAGTGCTTGGATACTGTTGTGGCCCTGACCTTAAATCTGATGGAGCTTGATTATTTGGAAATTGTGGGCCGTTACCTCTAAATTCAAGGGGGCCTTGATTATTGGCGTACTGCTGACTTCCCCTCATATCTGGCGATTGTTGACTATTCGGATATTGTTGGTTTGTTAATAAGTCTGAAGGAGGTTGATTGTTCGTATATGCTGGCGGATTGGTTGCAGATGGCTGAGTATTTGGGAAATTCTGAGAATTTCCTCTAAATTCTGATGAATTTTGATTACCCGGATACTGCTGTGGAGTACCTCTAAAATCTGATGGTGGTTGATTGCTAGGTATTTGCTGCGGATTATTTCTCAGTGCTAAAGGAGGTTGGTTATTGGCAAATTGTTGGGAGTCTGCCCTTACATCTGATGATCCATCATTGTTCCTAAATTGCTGAGAAGGGCCTGAAAAATCTGATGGAGGTGGGTGAGGTTGGTTATTTCCGAACTGCTGTGAATTTCCATAGAATCCCGGATTACTGTAATAGCTTCCACCTCCCCAATAATTCTGACTATATCCTTGACTGCCAGGATCAGGATTATTAGCAGGATATTGATTAGGATAATCATTTCCATAACTCTGTTGTTGGGGATAATATGAGTTATCATACTGTGGGTTGAACCCTTGATTAGGCGGGTAGTACCCTTGGCGGGGTCCTTGGTACGGCGGGTACGTTTGGTCAGGTCTGTAAGGACCAGTTTGTGGATTGTGAGGGCCGTACGGACCATTTGGTGTGTACGGCGCACCGCTGAAATTACGCGAGTCGGATTGAATTGGTTTCGGACCAGTTATATTTGGCTGGATTGTTGCCGCCGGCTTTTTCGTTGATCCCTGTAAATTACAAGTAAATATAGTGAATATAAATATTTTAACACATTTTAATTAACTCGGGTCTTCTCTGTTGAGGTAGACTTGTAATTTAAAGATTTAAATAGCTCCAAATGTTTAATACTGAGATTTATAGAAAGCAGAAAATAATTGTAACGAAAAACATGGGGCTCATAAAGTTCAAAACAGTTAGAGGGCAGCCAAGAGACCACAAGATGGCTCCCAAATCCACATCACCGCATATTTTGCATTTTAATATAATCTTTACACATTTCATAGTTATTTGTGGTACCCGGCTAAGATCATACCAAGAACTTGTTTCATTTTGAATAGAAAGACAGAACATTGGGGAAACAATGGTTATCAACTTGATGATTGTGAAGATGATCAGTGTTTTACTTACTCTCGGTTTCGCTGGTCTCCGCGCTTGTTGTTTATTGTTTTTTGCACGACCGGCTTTTGTGACACCACCTATTTCCTCCAAATCTAAATCCTCTTCAATGGCAGCGTTGAATTCACTACGCTTCCTTAGGAAGTTGTACAAAACATCTGGATGGTTCCATATCTACAAATAAATTATGCTTATAAAATCCATAGTCAAGTCTTGCTACAAATGACAAAAACCAGATTCGGCCCAAACCACTGCGCCCAGTGTGACCAATACTGGGCGCTGTCATCTTTAAATGGAACGGATGATGGTCAGTAGCGTAGCGTGGCAAAAAAAGATTTGGCAACCTCGTTTTTTTTTTTTGCTGACTTTTTGTGAATGGGTGGGTGGCGAGTCAACTTCTCCCGGGTGGCGCAAACCCACGCTACGCCACTGATGATGGTATTAACCATACCCGTTCATAAAATACTATTGCCATTAATTTAATTTTTGAAGCCGCTATTAACAGAGCCATTAACAGAGACACCCGATTTATTTAAATATATTTTAAGATGTTAACATTAAAGGTAAAACTTACTTTACAACAAATAGCAAATGCCTTCAATGGATTCGGTACTGAGGTCGAGCGCACAACCTCATTCATAAATCTGTCATATAGTTTACGCTGTAATGGCGTTAAGCGCACTAGCAATACATATTCTTCCTTTTGAGGCAATGTCGATTGTAATACTGCATGTGATCGTCTGAAAATGTTAAATTAAATAAGATTTAATTATAACAAATCTCTTCAATCAACAATCTTGGAACTTTTTCTTCTTACATTTCTTGATTTGGTAACTAAATCTGGTTAATAGCTACTTAAAGAAAAAAGAATATCGATTATCAAAAACCAAATGAGTTTACATCTTCTACTAGTTGAAACATTAAGTTAAAACAGCTCATCCGTAACTCATAAGTAAAACAAAAAAAGGAAATCTATCGCCAAGCCAAAAGGGAAGAAATGTTTTTATATATTATTTCTCATTCCATTTATTTTTTCCCATTGATTCGCACTAACACATCTTGCACTGTTCCAAAGTCGTGAGTCCTTAGCGTAGTGGAGAATAAAATTAATTGCATCAACACAAAACTTTAGTCCTTACCTTTGTACGAAACCCACAAGCAACGAATGCAACACATGAGCGCGGTATCTCATGAGCCTGATATCTTGCGGCGTCGAATCTATACATTGTCCGTTTTGTATGGGTCTCTCAAACATGTTGCAGAACTCTGTCTTACTACCGAGGTAGTTCGGCCGAACAAAATCCACCATACACCAATACTCTAGTAAATTGTTTTGCAATGGATAACCTATAAATAAAAATATTTTGATGTGATAAAGTCGAAAAATGCATAATTTCTATCAAATAACATCACACGTTACATAGGACTTATTGGTCAAATTTTATATTATAGTAACTAAGTAACTATTCTTATTAGTAACTCTTCTTATATACTAACTATCTCATATAAATACTTTTTATCTTGATTTAAAATATTCTCGTGTGTTATGTTAAAAACGGATATGATACAACCTTTCTGATATACATCATAGCATGGAATTAAAATTCTATAATTACCTGTTAGGACAATTCTTCGTTTAGTCCGCATTTGTTTTAAAGCATAAGATATGTTTGAGTGGGAGTTTTTGATACGATGACCCTCGTCGCAAATAACTAAGTCGGGACCCGGTCGTACCAGGGCTTCATACATTTCTGGAAAATAAAACGAAAATATTATATGCATCACTAAAGAGCGTTGTCACCCGACGATGCAACATAGTTGTAAAGTTAAAAAAAAGAAATGTGATACGTAAGACGGGGCAGGGGGGAGGGGGATGTTCCTCTGCCCCTCCTTGGTGACTCCTGTGTTAAGTTAATCAATTTTAAAATTTAATCACTAATATAGGTGGTCCAACACTACAATGCGAGGTATCAAATCAGTGTGTGAGGATTCAACCTCACACACTGATTAGATTAAGCATCTAATCAGTGTGTGAGGTTGAATCCTCACTGATTCTTCTTGATAAATAAAATGTTTGAAAAACACATACTCAAGTTATGGCAAAACTAATATAATGAAATATTGAATTATTTTAGCCAATATTATAATATATACGTTATTATAAAAGTATTACCATCCAACAATTTTTTATCTTCTTCATTTACATCATCTTTCTTTTCGTCCTTATCTTTTAATTCTGCCTCTATTTTTACTATACTATCACCATCTTCTTTCTCAGTTTTCATATCGTCGGCCTTCTTTGAATCCTGCAACATTTAGTTTAACAACATGTTTAATATAATTATATATTTTAGGATGCAGATCCCTTCATCCGCTATATTCCTGATAGTTCCGTGATTAGAATAGGGCTTCGGTATCCCCTGCATGTCGTAAGAGGCGACTAAAACGGGTTCAAGGCTTGCGGGCGGCAAGATTGGGAGCTCGAACGGACGGATGTATTGTTACAATATGTAAATACAATATGTAACAGCCGGAAAGAACCAAATGAGATAAAATCCCGTCTCAGCAATATTTAAATTATTTTTATACTATTCATACCTGAGTATCATCATTTCCAGTATCGATTTTCTTGTCCTCTTTATCTCTTTCAGCTTCTAACTTTGCGTCACCTTTCTTCTCCTTTTTCTTTCTAGGCTTCTTGTCTTTTTTCATACTTAATAATCTATAAAGCTCATAGCCTATCATTAATACTCCTCCCGTCGATTTCCAATCCTACAAAGATTTAAATCAGTAATTACTCATTATGAATATGCACGAATTCGCGTATAAAAATACTGTCTTCATTAAAATATACCTTAACTACTTTGGCACGCATTTGTAGAGTTTTATGACTGTCATTAAGTACATATATTGGGAAATTCCGAGGTCGTACTTCCCCGTGTACAGCCAGGGGACTATTTGTAGGATCTAGCGGAAGCCACATATTAAATTCAGCAACCTGGAAAAAGTAATAAAAATCCTATAAAAACTAAAAATATTATTTAGCTAATTCAGTATTTGCACTGTATAAACTTTTGTGTACTTTAAAATAGATTTCAATAATATGTTCTCTCTGTATAAGATAAGTATTAAGATAAGTAAATTATTTCATGATCTCATTGTGATTTTTAAAGTACATTACCACACAAAATCTATATCTCTCTAGTTATAGGTTAATAATATTAATGATATTACTACAATATCATAATATCATAAGTTTGTAAGGTTTTTTAAAATATTACATACCCAATTCTGGAGAGTATTTATAGGCATAATACATAACACAGTCTTGGAATTTGTGTGACGCAAAAATATATCACAGAAGCATACAATTTGTAAAGTTTTCCCCAGACCCATGGAATGCGCCAAAATGCATCCAAAACCTGTCGACGTTGAAAACCGTTCCACAGATTCGATGATGTTATCAAATAGGAACCTCACACCGCCAATCTGAAAGGTCAACAAAGTTTTGAAATAAGTTAAATAATTTAAATGCATAACACGCATAACAAAAAACAAGACCATCAAATTATATGTTCAAAAATTTAAAAAAAAATGAGCATGCAGGCTACTAATGATAAATTGTAGATGCCAACCATAGATACCTGTATTTCACCTTGAATAGGAATGGATTCATAATTGAATGTACCACAGATGCATTGCTATTTTTGAAGATTAAGTTCATTAATCTCATGTAAGTATCAATCTCTAACCACATTCTTAAAACAACAACACATCAGTGCTTAACAATGCAATGCTTATTAATCAGTAAGAGGCATGGTAGTCACTCTGTCACTCACGAGACAAATGACAAACTATTCTATAACCTTTTCATCGGATTTTGTGAAGTTTTGAAAGGTTATTTATTTTTATTTTATTTTTCATAGTCTTCTTTTTAATCACATTTATTATCGTTAACATCTAGTATTGTCCTATCAAAAGAATGTTACCTGATGAGGCTTGATAATTCTTGCAATCTGGGGAGCAAGGAATATATCCTCCTCAGCCTCGGGATGACCAATATTTATTAGTACACGGCCTTGTTCATCTGGTGTGTTATAGGCATCATTTACATGAAGACCTGAAACAATACATTCACTATAGTTGTATGTAACAATATTAGTTATATATTAAATTCCTTACTGGGAACTAAAGCATTTTGAGATTAAAGTTAAAGTAAATGACCTTGATTTTACTTAGAATCAGTACTAGTTAATATCAACAAAAAACATTAGTCTAATCATATAAAATGATGTACTTAGATCCTTAAAACTATATAATTATATACTTATCTAAAATTTAATTTCAGTGCTTAACAATTGTGTTATTATAAACAGATACCAATATAACAATACTTAATTACAGTTTTATACATAAGTTTTTTTTATTCCAAAGAAACTACTCAAAGAAAAGTGTATAGTAGGGCAAAACTACATACCAGAATTACCAGGATCTTCTTCTACTTCAGGACTAGGCGGAACTTCTGAATCAGAGAGCATTATACAATCATCAGAGTCGGAGGATGACGAAGATGATTCTTCACCACTGCTGCTGTCCACTATTTCTACAACCTGGAAATATGTTGCATACATTTGTTTAGTATTATTTTTGAGCCACCTGTTTATGAACCACTGAGAATACACAACAGTACAAGAAATGGACTGTGATGTTTAGAAGTGATATGTATATTGATCAAACTAATGTGTATTTCTTTCAGGGACAGATTTAATACTAATTAATAAAAGTAATATTACAAAATATAGAGCCTTAAAGTAACTTCCTTTCGAAACAAATTTAATTTTTTTATTCAAGCAAATGGTTTGCCAATTTTGAGTCCATGGCGAGACAAAAATATTTTTCTTACAGTCCATTTTGATGAAAGGGTAAAGATACCATGTTTTAGTACAGGAAGGAGATTGAGACATAATATAAATTGAAAAAGACAGCATAGAACCTTTTATTAGATAATATTACATTGGCTAGGCAGTACCCAAAATTCTTATTTCCTAACTATACTATATGAAAACAATGTAATATTTTCAACATGCTCAGAAAACATCTTTTGGCGTATATCATAGTTGGTTTGAAACAATTGACTTAGAATTGACTTTCAGAATGAAATTTTCAATAGTACTAGTTTTCAAAGTGAATATTAAAATATGCAATCCATCATCAATAAATTTCACAAAGGGCTTTCAATTGTCGATGTAAATGTGCCTTTCAAGCATTGAACAACAAATTCAAATTACATGTTTTACACTACATACCTCCTTTTTTATTTTTTGACCAGATGGCCCAGGTTTCATAACTTTTGTGACTTCAACTTGTCCTTGTTTTACAGTACTCTTTTTAAGTTCTCCTGAAGGCAGTTTTACTAATACTGTGTTCGGTAAACTGTAAGGACAATAATTTTAATAATCACTATATCTACACATTATTCAAACCAAATGGATAATTTATAATTATGTCATTGAATCCATTCACTTAACTTAAAATATACATAATAATATAATGCTTATCATTCTTTGAATAATGTTATATTAAACAATAAGTTTATAATAAACATGTTAATGAAAATTTTGCTCATCATCATTATTATTGTTTATGTAAATCATATGTTTCCAAAGTAAAAAATAAAAATTATCACACATACTTCAGTTTTTGTCCTGTTGACTTTTTCAATATAGATGATCCACCTTGCAATAGCGATAATGTTTTCTGGTGAATCTTATTCTGACGATTAATTGCTATTTGCCTTTGTACCTGCAATTAGAGTTTTCAATATAAGTTAGCAAAATAAATCACAGTACAGCAAGTAACATGTGATGATTGTATTTGGAACAGTGCTAAAATAAAAACAGTTTTTTGATCTTGAAGAAGTTCACATAGAACAAGGATCCTATATGAATTGTCATAAATATGTAACATTCGGGAATATTTCGGTGAACATTGATAATTGCAGAATTTTCTCAACCACCATTACTGTTTTCTGACAATTTACTTAGGACTCAGAAGTAGCAATATATCTGTTATATTTTTTTAAGAAAATTACTCATTTATATCCAGTTTGATTAACGTGTATGACAGAAGTGATCACTCAAGACGAGTAAAATTGATTGTTCTTGCCGAAATTATAAATTTATTGGGCATATGAACCATCCAAATACTGCAGTTGCTAAATTTTATTAAATACTCTAAAAATATTGTATTTGAGTATTTAGTAACATGTTATTTCGAGTCCGAAAAAAACTAAATAAAATATTCTTCAAATTTTATGTAACTACTATACTGCTTATATGTCAATCTGTAAGAGAAAGTACACTTTAAAAAATTGTAATCCCATGTATGTTTGCATACTGCAAATGAATACAGAACATTTCTTTTGGACATCAAAATACTTACTTCTCTTATTATCCTTTGTTGTTCCTGAACTCGGGCAAGACGCTCAGACTCCTGGCGCTGGGCAGCCAATGTGGATGCATCTAGGTTTTTCTCATCCATCACTTCCCGAATATTCCGACGCACATTCAGTGCATTGGGATTAGTAGGTTTCTTCTGTAATGAAAATATTATATTTTGAATATAAAACTGTATACACAATGTATGGTATAATTTACATCATAATGTACAATTGTGTACTTCATCCATGAAGTGGAATTAATGGAAAATGGAAATGAGATTTTTATAGTGAAATATAACATAATTTGTGTTAATAGAAAGTAATTCATGAATACAGAATTCATTTCTATCTATGTTTCAAATATATTGTCATTGAACAAATACAAGGTTAATATTGGAACAAACAAAATCTTGTAAAATACCTATTTTTTATGAAATGAACTACATAAACACTGTTTTGTTAAAAATCACTTAAAGGTTCAACAAAGAGGCATATGAAATGCTGAAATATATCTTATATGTATAAAAAAGCCAATTTTTTATTATATTGTGTGTAAATCATCAAATATTGATGTTTTATACAGTATTATATTACATTTTTAAACAAGTACTGTTAGTCTGATTTTTATCTGCAACAGTAATTAGATCTGGCTATGTAGTTTATAGTAGTAGAAGTTCTCTTACTTTTCCTTATAGAGCTTAGAATATTTATAGTTTTCCCAACATTTGTTCATCAATAATGTTATAAAGTTTTAGTCAATACTCTACTACATAGTCATTTACTACATGTTTATAGGATCAACACCGACATAATTACATGTATCACATTTACATTTAAAATTACAACAGCTCACTAGTACAAACAATCTGTATTAATAAAAGCAGAATTCAACTACTTCCTAAAGTATTCATTTGCATTCTGAAACATCTATAGATATATACCAAAGCTAAAATAGAACCTCCATTAATATAATACAACAAGTGTTTTTATAATAACATACCTCCTCATCAGTATCCATCTTTTGATCCTCATTAGCTGTGTCACCTTCAGGTTTGACCGGTTTCACACTAATCTCATCCATTTCAGTCAATTTCTTCATATCAAAGTCTTGACTGCTATTGTCCTCTTCTTTTAATGTTAATAACTCTTTTTCAGGGCATAGTTCACTCTCTTCCACCTCAGCTATTTCAACATTCTTAGACAAGTCCAGTTCTTCATTAATTATATCACTAATTGAGAGTGTTTTGGGCTGAGGTGCACTGCTTTCAGGCTCGGGTCCAGGCGGAGGTTCTGGTTCTGGTGTTTTCGAAGTTGACAATCTCGTTGTTTTTTTCCCCTCCACAATGTCCCCCGTCTCAGGATCGATGTAGCTCTCATTCTCCTCATTCAACTCCTGCACTGCACTGGGATTCACGATAAACTCCCCCTCCTCCGACAAGCCATCACTGTCAGAGTTAGTTTCCTCACTGGAGAACTCACTTAACTCTAATATATTGTTACCAACTAAGCTGCGAATGCTTATACCAGTGTCTTTTTTTAGCTTCTTGGTGAAGTTGTGGAAATTTTTAACTGCTTCCAGTTTCCGCTTGTGGCTCATGCGTTGCGGGCGCGCTGGTGCCCGTCGGCGGTTGTTCGCGGCCGCCGTCTGCGCGAAGTGCGCCCGCTGGATCCTCGCGATCGTGTCGTCGTCATCTTCACTGTCCCAAACCTCGTCGTCACTGTCCTCCTCTTGCGCCCGAGTTTTTTTCTTTCGCCTCGATGAATTCTTATCACCCATAATGTGCGATTCCGATAGCCCTTCTAAATTAACTCACGTACATGGTCACTGTAACCGCTTTTACACATTACGCTTGTGCCGTCTTTTAACGAAGCAGCACCTAAAACACACCGGGATGCTGGTTATCATCATAGCACTTGTTTATTTATTTTGTAAAAATGAAACCAAATCATTTTTTGCGATCACTCTTTGTGGGATTTTCACGAGACGCCGCTTTTATTAGATGGGATGCCGGATGACACAAGCAAGTATTCACCTCAAGCACGCAGTCGCATCGCGGAGTCACCCACTTCGACTTATCTTTAGTCAACTTTTGAATGAGCTTACAATTAATAACCGCAATTAAATTTTAGGAAGCCATTACTTCCGCAATAAATAGCATTTGCCTAGTATACATATAAATTTTGTGTATTCGACAAGCGTGTTTACAAAAATTGTTAGACATTTTACAGTCCGGCAGAACAGGAACTCAGAAGGTTGAAGAATATAAGATCTACAATTGCTTGACAATTTCTCTGAATGGCAATAGTCATTCTAATCTTTACATTGAAACATATATCAACCAAAACAAATCCTTGGAAGTAATTGTCAGTAGAGCAAATTTTACACCAACAAGTATTTTACGAGTTGGCAACATTAATTTTCGCTGAAAGTGTTGTCATTACAAATTTTCTTTATGGTAAAGTATTATTTTTTGGAAAGATAGATGGAAATAATATAGTCCTGAATGCCAATAAAACTACAAATATTGTATGACAAATATAATATAGTAAGTGATGTAATTTCTACAAAATTTTGTTCAACACAAAAATCATTTATT
>DWNE01002937.1:0-17648 GCA_018249875.1 Cecropterus toxeus | reverse complement strand
ATTGTTCTAGACGATGTAACATGATAGTCAATAATTTCTTAAACAAATATCTTAATAGTCATAGTAATCACTTGACACTTCGTATTAAAGTACTACTATTACACATATATGTAGATAATATAGAAAAAGTAATGTCGACCATTTGCGTCTCCTAAAGAGTGGGCTGATGTTATCCCAAAATAAAACATCGAACCTTCTACAGATTCACCACAGAAATAGCTGCAAAGAATATTAAAAATAATAATAATACTCTTTATTGTACCCAAAAATAATACATAACAAAGAAACACAAATTAAAGAACAATAATATCGCTAAACAGTGATTTCTTCATATTATACAACACCTACAAAATCTATAAGTATACACATACATATATTTATAAAAGCGGAAGTTTTTCTATACCTGATTGATTGATTATCGCAGATCGTAAAATATAAAGGTAGCTAGAACCTTGAAATTTGGGTAATAGCACAGTATAATATTTTTACTGTGATAATAGGTTGTTTAAAATACCAAACTAAATGATTTTATCATATTCCACCCCTAAAAGAAAACCCCTTAGAGGGTTAAGTTTTTGTATTATTTTTATTATAGCTGGCACGTACGAAGTCAACATAATTACATATTAAATCTGTACTAAAATTATGATGAAAATGATGATACCGTTTTATCTTATACAATATTACTTTTCTCTTCCAATAATATTTTGTAATTTTGATATATTTGTGTGTGACGTGTTGCTTCCTGTGTGTGTGTCCTGTATTCATGGAAAAGTATAAAACTAAGTTTACTTGTCACCTACTTTTAAATAATCTTTCATTTTTGTAAAACAAAAATTCAACACAATTTACATTTAATTACAAAATAATTTAACGCTTCAATTATAAGACAGTTCATTTTTAATAACAATGTATACGAACACAACAAGAGTTGTCAATTTGCTAATAATGCACTGACTTATCAGCCTAATCAGTCTGACAAAAATAATGGAGTCGAAGCGTTAGAATTGTAGATAATAATTATTATGATTAACTAAATTATAATAAAAAATCAGTTGTATCAATCAACTAATTTGAATTACTTCACTCAGAAATATTTTTTTAAATTATTTTTTCTATGCATTTTCAGACTACTTGGAAGGTTCACCGCTGACGGATTCAATACTGTACCGGAACGCCAAACCGTTGCCAGGGTCCCCCCTCGCTAACATAGCTGACAGGCTGGTCGTGGACGCCATCAGACGAGCCAGTCTGACGAACAGGCCATCTGTAGTTAAATATCCACCAGATTACTTCAACAGCCCCGAAGAACAATCATCGTCTTCGAGTGAAGATGAAATACCGAAGAAGAATCGAACGAAAAAAGGGAATGCACTTTGATTATATTTTAATAGATTTAGATTCTATTTACCCGATTCATGATTAATGTGTCAGAAGGACCCGCTTCTTCAGTAATTAATAACTTAGTCTAACTACCCTAGTTAGACTAAGTTATTAATTACTGAAGAAGCGACCAACTATGTAATGAGTATAAGTTCCTACATTTCTATTTGTTTAGATTATTGAGATGATTTTGAGACAAATTAGGTCGTTTATTATAAAATGTCTGTAATTAGATTATGTATATTTATTGCTTCCCTAAAAATACGACGACTAATATGGGATGGTACTTATTCGTATGATAATTATCGATACAAGTTCGAATATATCACATACTTTCTAAAAAAAATATTAAGTTGCTCGATTTTACTTATTTTCTCTATTTATTAGCCTTACTGGTTTTAAAATAATAAAATGATTTTCGCAATTCAAATTGTTTTCGGTTTATGTTATTATGTAGGTAAATATAAAATAGATATGCACATGCGGTTTCGTTAATCATCAAATTATTCAATTTAACGATAATATCTTAATATATTTTAATTTTTATCGTAATTTACATTAAGTTTTATTGTAACCGAAAACTTTTATAATTATAATAATTTATACTCCCTTCCTTACTTTTATGGAAATAGCGCCATCTCTTGGTGAGTAGCATTAGTACATTTCAATAAAACTTGGTTTGATTTACACAATGTGTTAGGTAAGCTAGAGAAATGTGATAAATTGTGAAATTATGTTTTAACAATTTCCCAATTGCTGTTTTTTATAAATATTAGCAGTAATTTAATTCTAGTATTTTTAAATTTTATGTTAGTCTCTACGATCAATTTCCACTAACGTTCAAAGAAAACAATATTTTATTATGAATTCAATGAATGTTTGACGAATAATTCTTCAGTGTGAATATTGTTATTATAGAAATGTACCATTTTTGTGTATTTTACATATAAGTATTACCTTAAAATAAGTTTGAATTAAAATATATATTAATATTATATATATATTTTTTTAATATTTTCCTAAACAAAGATTAACATGAAGCACCTTTACCAACAGCTTAAGTTACGTAGAACTAACGAAATATATTTTAAAGTCAACTAGGTAGGAACTTATGTTCATAACATTAAGACGAAATAGCAAACGAGCATGTAGTCCATCTGATGGTAAGTGGCTTCTGCCGTCTATGGACATCTGTAATCAACCCCAGATAAGATCTGTCTTGCCTGAAGTTGGCCACTGATTGCTATATAGCAATCAGTGGCCAACTGTTATATATTGAGGAAAAAGGCTGAACACTGGGATACTTACGTATGTCTCCCTTGCTACATCCTTCAGACCAAGGCACTGCTGTTATCAGTCAAAAATAGGTATGACAATGGTGCTTCCGGATTTCTCCTGCACAAAGGGTCCTACCACCATTTTGTAACATAATAATAGTATTCTAGTTTTTCATTCGTCATATTCATGTTTCATAGAAGCGTCATCTAGAATTTAAATCGAAACGTCAAAAATTATCGTCAAAAATCTAATCGTCAAAAAAAATTTCATAGTTATATAGCGATTTATATCTAGAGCGTCCATTTTATCCGATCTGCACCTAGGGTAGGGTAAGCTGGCCTGATTCGTTATTTTACATTGATAAGATGGGTGTCCATTAATTTCTTGAGGTGATTTTGGAAATTATGGATGGATTAATTGAAATTTATCAAATTCCAATCCTCCCTTGTCAAAATGTAGTGAGATTTTTCTAACATATCGAACGTGAGATTGTTCAAATTAGAGATAAACATGTTTTACATAAAGTAATCTAGCTTTCTTGCAATTTTACACAGTTTCTTTTTAATAAATGGATGACCACTGTACTCTAAATAATGATAGGGTTAAATAAAACTCTTCTTAAAATTATAAATGTATTTAATATAGGTCTAATATAATTTATCAGGAAAATAAGCTTTCAATTGAACTAATACGGGCGACGCCCGCGCCGCCTGCCCCCGATTGTCTACAAAAATATTTAAGAACAATAATACTACAATTTGCAGTCATGGTATATATTTTTGTCACGAAAAATGCACCTATTCATCTAACCTACAAATCGCATACAAAAATATTGAACAACAATTAATTGTTGACATTAAATTACATAAATACAAATATATAAATAACACATATATAAATTGCACTTTAAAACTCTAAGCATTAGTAACACTAACACTTAATCCTTGATTAGTCAAACCTAAGGGAAAGATAATCGTCTATATATATTGAAGTTAGATAAGACAGATTATTCACGTCATCCTTATAATAAATGACGACTAATAATAAATAAGGAACGCTCGGTATTTTGTACAATTTTTCAATTATGGCATGTAACTTTAATACAAGTTTTGTCTACTCATTTACCTTGTGTATTCGCAACATTTTACGTAGATTGAGGCAGACTTTAAATATAACTATTTTGGATTTTATCCAAGAAGCACGTAGCGTAAATAGGTATCTATATTGTCAAACTTGTAATTGCTTTAAATAAATACGTCATTCAATTATAATACATCATCTGGTCATAAATTTCATTATAAAAATACATTTTTCTGCAATTTCGTAAATACATGGATTATAAATGATTAGGGATATTTTTTTAGGAGAAATCGTAACACATACAAGACTGATACAACTGATTGCCTTGAAATATTTGCATATTTCACATTACTACATTTACACAATTAGTTAAAAAGTTAGGTAAAGTGATAAATATAGTACTAAACTATTACTTACTATCTATTTTGTACTTTGAAGTCTCGTGCATTTACTTATTTGTTCTTCTTGAAAGATTTTAAGGCTGTGAAGTTTGAATTTATTCCATCAAATAGTGTTTTACCGTAAAAGTCACTTGGATAAAAAGTTATTTGGATATGTTAACACAAAATTATTCTTGCTCTCTTTTAGCCTACACAATAAGTTGCAAGATTTATAAAAAAAAATTAAGACTACGTAAAACATTTAACTTGAACAATATACATAGATTTTCTAATTATGTGCCCATAGATGACTATAAAATATAAATAATATTTTTATTTAATGTAAAAAGTTTAAAAAGGGTCACATACTACTTATACTCCCCACGAGGTGTATAGCCCCTTGAATGGAAAAAATTTCAAATCCTGACCAGTTACAAAAATGCTAATCAATAATTGTATAAATGTAGTAATGTTTAGCAAAAACATGATTTCGTACAATTCCTAACATTATTTTGACTATTGATAGAAAGTAGACTTCGTTCCTTTTTATTCCTTAACTAGTAACAGGGACTCGAGTCTAAATTTGAATGCATCCAAAATTCCCAGTCCCTGCAATGTAATTTTGCTAATAACATCTAAATAAATACTTGGTCTAAATTCTACCCTGTCTCATTTTGTATTGTTGAAGTAGATGATGCCGTAGAAAAATACTTGTCATATAAAAACATGAATAGGCAATAATGTCTTTTTAAGAGCAGTATTTCAATAAAAATATGATAATATTTATCGTAACAAAGTTAAGGTACTCATGTTAAATTGAATAAGGCTCAATGCACATCGGCATTTCACATTGGGTAAAATCCACTTTTATCCATACACATATTTTTCTCGTAGTAGAGGAAGGCTTAATAGTAATATTAGATATAGAAACTGAAAATACTTGGCCAGTCCAAGTATTAGAAAATACAAAGGGTTACAGGAAAACCCTAATAAAGTCTAGAAATATGGCCATGATATGTAACATAAATTTCTATTACTATTACTAATTGATAGTGTTGGGATGAATTATTACATATCCTATTTATGTATATGAATTATTGCATGATACCCAATTTTACAAAGATCCTCCTCATCGTATCATTGGATAAAATTACTAGTTACAGCGTTCTGGTTAACAATTCGAATAGATCTATTGCATCTAATGCCATAGAGTAACTGGGAGCATACAAATTTCTTTGCGAAAATAAATTGTTTTATGACCATTATAATTAGTCGATGTCGACGACTCCTACAATTGCAATACAAATAACACACAAAAGCATTCATTTATAAGCATATAATATGCTTTACACCACGTTTACCAGACAATTTCTGCACGCAAAGGTAATAAGTCCAACGGTGTTCGTTCCAATTAGTTTCTAAGTTCAGTTTCTAAATCAAAACTACATTTTGGATTTACACATTGCATACATAAAAACATCAATTCAAACATAATACTGTTTGGTAACCAATTAGCATCAAATCTAAGCGACCTCTACATTGTGCACTTTTTAGCATACAAATATAATAGCAAATAAATAAAATAAAAACTACGCAGAATATGACATTTGACAATAGCACATCGAACTAGCTTCGCATTTACAGACTCCATTAGACTCCTAAAGAAAACGCACAATATATTTGTGTAAAGCTACGCCTACTAATATTAAGTATAATAATATTAAGTTCTCGTCATTGCTTGCTGACCTCGATAGCATTAACTTTTAAAGTTTTGCAAGCAAACTTTACTATGTGTACTTTAAACTGCATAATGTAAAGGCCATAAACTACAAAACACTAAATCTACGGATCATTTACATTAACAACTACATTGGCTACTGTTTCGCTGGTGAAACGGACATGCACATTACCTCGGGATCGTGAAGTGGTATTAGGTGGGGAAAGATAAAACGGATTGATATCATTAGACATTGAAGAGCTACTAAGATTCTCGTGGGAGGATTTGCTGGAAGAGAAACGGATACGACTGACATTGTTGATATAGTTGCTATCGAAAACAAAACTGCAATGTTCAGGCGAGAGATGCGACGGATATATTGGTCTAAAACGCATTAGACTATGTTTCATTGATTCTTTGTGACCGGGGTGCTTCGGCGATAGATGACCGAGGTAACTCGGGTGGCGTAAGAAGTGGTCTGGCTGTAGGTATTCCGGATGAACGGAAGATGAGAAGTGTCAGGCTGGCTCCGGTTCAGGAGATGTCACTAGAATAGGTATAACTGGAGTTTTGTCCGTTATGTGATTATCGCTTGGCGATCTGTAAAATAAAAATATTAAACATATTTTTTTATTCTAACATAGTCATATATAAGTAATACAGAGCTGGAATACTTCAGCGCTGGTTTGTATTTTTCCAATTACTTCAACCATAAACTTCATCAATTTTGCAAGAACTAATTTTACCAAATGAAATTGATTGCATTAAGAAATTTGAGGTGATTTAAAAAATAAGGAAGGAAACATACTTTTTAATTTTATTATTTTGATGATGATGGTAATCTTTATGATCGTGTCCATTCACGGCGTGGCCATTAGGAGTTAAAATATGTGTTCGTTTCATACTAGCGTGACTCTGACTTCTATGCATATGACCCTCTTTCGGCTCTGTTTTAACCTCTGACATTCCTGTCATTGAGTAGTTTTTGCTTAACGTCTCCTGGCCGTTTTCTACTGATAAGTGGTTATGGCTTGAATTTCTTGATTTCTCATTAATATGTTGTACGAAGTTGTTTTGTGCCATGAGTCTATTCTCTCGTGCTCTAGCTTCAGGTATTTTGATTTCTATGTGCTCATCGAGTGACATGGAGTCAACAGAGCTGAGATCCAGAGTATCGTTGGAGAACGTCTTCGGAATCGTACCAAGCATACGATCTGAAAATATTAAAAATGCTTAATTAAAAACGTTTTTCTTGTGATTATTAATCAAGGTGTGGATAAAAACATGATCATCGTCCTATTTTTTGGTGTTCATAATGAACTTGAAACACCGTTTTAATACTTAAGGTTTTTAACGTTCTATTAAATATTAATCATTGCTGAGTTGGTACTCTTGTATTGTTTTAATTAGCATAAAACATACATCACAACTGCTTACAACAGAGCTGTTTTGTGACAACTCTTATAATATGTTAAACGTAGGCGGTTTGAAACCTTCGAAGACTACAGATCGAACAAATTTGTTACCTCATGTTTTTAAATTTCATTCGAATATCATACATACCTAACTTCTGTGAGGTGGAGACCGTTGCCCTGAGTTCGTCTAGTTGCTTCGCAGAACACAACGGAGTGTCTACTTCGTACGTGTTGTTGAACCTCGTGTAGTCGACCTGAACAATGAAATCATTAATATTAAATCTTGAATATTGTTAACAGGTTTTAATATGATCAATCATTTGATCTTGTACATCGTGAACATCTTAAACTCATCTTTCGATTAGACAAAACCAAGGTCAATATTATCGTCAATATTATAAACATATAATGTTTTTACATTTTTTTCTAGATTATCATTATTGTTAATGATACTGTAGTTAATGAGACCTTAATTCTACATTTCAATATAATGTCAATCACAAAAACAAAAGAAACAGTTTTTATTTATTTTGGTTCATCTCTATCTGTATTTTAATCCAAAATAAGTTTACGTGAGGATGGTGCACGCTAGCGAAGACGCAAATGTATTCTTGTGAAAAATAAACAAATAGGTTTTCAAACACATCATAGTTCTCAGAAATATTAATGACTTATGTAATGTCTTATAAGGAAACAATATACCACATCATGACGTGCATTGTCTACTTATGCTAATCTCTAAGCAGTTACAGATCTTAAATATGATCTCACGAGCGATTTGCATAAGTTGTTCTGAAGTCCTTAAACCTCCGTTTTAATAAATGTGGAGGAAAACTTATTGTTCGTTGGTTATTCCGTGTATTAATATAGCAGGTAAACGAAGATACCTATAGTCCTGCATTGTACAAAAATTAAGGAAAAAACACGTTTTTTTTTGTTTATTTTTTGTTTCTTATATTTATAAACCGACTGTGTAGTCGGGATCTAATACAAATTTTATTGTCAGATTGTTTTTCAAATCTTACAGTTCATTTGTTATTCAGATCCAAATTCATATTAATGATTTAACTGTATTTTATTTATTTATAACTTAAAGTGCTTATTATACGTTTTGTAAATCTTATTTGTGTACAAATATTATTACTTTATACAGATGGGTGGGCCGATGAAATAGAGAGATACAGATTTGTATATAAAGACGCTTTCTACACTCATAACCCCACATTAGGATTTTCTCCTGTGTCGTGGGTGCCAAGGACACACAAAGACAAATACACAATCACCCAGACCCAGAACAGAAATCTAAACTCATCATTCAGATGCCTGTCTGGCCGGGAATCGAACCCGGGACCCACTGCGCGTTAGATCGGTGCGGTAACCACTCGGCCACGCGGGTCGTCATATAGATATTGTGTACATTATATTTATTTATAATTGAATCCATAAATCACAATTTAAATAATTTAATTATACTGAATAAACAAATTAACATAACTATTAATGCAAAATGGTAGAATCAATATAATAAATATAATTTGCTTATCTTGGAACAAACAGGAAGTCTCAATGTATTTACCGTTACCTCTTAACGTATTCCTTACATAACAACTTTACAGTTTAAATAAATAAAATTGCGTAGTAAAATTATTTGAACTTATAAATGTTCTACGAATCTATATGCTAATATTGTAAAGCGGAAGAGTTTCTGTTTGTTGTTTTTTTATTTGTTTTGTTTGAACTTGCTCATCCCTAAAAGTATTCCAGGTGGTAGAACCAATGTAGTTCGACTGGAGAAATAACACCGCCACACCGCATCTGTGATCGACTTCAGATAGAACCCCTGTTATATATGAAGTTGCTCACAGGTGTCCATGTGTGGCAGTAACCACTTACCATCATGTGGGCTGCATGCTCGTTTGTAAGTTCATTTTTATAAAAAAAGTTTGTGCTGGTCAGATTTGAATTCATCTTCATATTAATCGAGGAATGGGGTTATCTTACTAGTACAATAAATGCGTTTTTTTTTGTATTTCTTATTACACGTAATAAAATTAAATTATTTTTAATATATTTTTTTATCTCTCATACCTCATACTCTCCAGTGTCTTTTCTGAAGGAGACCATGGTTTCAAAGCGATGTCCCCACAATATTTCGGATGGTAAGAAACTGCTCCTCGCCTGCGTTGTCATGCCAGTAGACTCAATCACACCCTCTGAAAATTTGATTGGAATTAATTAATTTACTTTCATCGAATACTCTGCGAAAAAATCTAAACTAAATTCCATATCGTTGTTATATTTTATTTTCGGCTCATAGAACATTTTGTAAGAATAGAATAGGTATATGAAAATATCTGTCACACAAGTGGCATTTTAGTTTCCCTTACTAACGAATTAGTCTCCGTGTTTTCAGTCTGATAGGTTTTTTCTTTTGGAATCTATTAAATGTCGTTTTATCCCGAAGAACATTAGTTTAGGCTATATATATTACAGAGTACATAGAGGTATTAGAGGTATTTCTGAGAAATGTACAAATGCATAAAATGATTAAATAACCAATCAATTGAGATACACCTTCGTTGAAAAATGACATTACTCAACGGATACCGCGAAGCTGGATATCTTTAGACCCGCTCAAAATAACAAACGACTAAAATAAAAATAAAATTGAAACCCGCCCAGTAACATCCTATTAAAAATCTTTGCCTCAGGCGTTTGTTTGAACAAGGTTAATTTGTTCCATTCGAGGTCCTTATTCGAGAATAATAGGGATCTAAACCACACTTAAAGAATAATGTTATTTTTAAATGGGAATGTGTATTTAATACAAATATTATAGATATAACATTTGTCTATTACACAAATATTTGATCAAAGCAGGAATCGCTAGGAATTATCTACGCAGTAGCATTAGTAGTGTTTATGCCACTAAATTGATACCGAGTTCTTGATTAATAGTTAATTGTAAAGAGTGCTATTCTATACTTATGATATTGTAAATGACTTTTTTATAAAGATGATGTAATGATTACGGATAGAGTTTTATATTTTTACATGCAACGTAAAGTATAATTCAAGGTAGTATTACGACAAAATTCCCAGACGTTCATTAAATATAGGTGAGCCATTGTTATATATTACCATTTCTTGGACGATAAATTGACAGACGCATTTTGGCATCTTATCAGCGTATACAATATATGTCATTAGAAATATTACTAAGTTATCATCTGATCAACCATTACCTTCATCTACTATTTTCTACGACTATTTCATAAGAATTTCCTAAAAACCTGCAATATTTTTACGCATTTTCAATGTAGAGTTCAGGGCAATCTACCAAATCTTTGTTCGGAAAGTGCCAAGAATTCGTGTGGCTTCTGTATAATGGTTTGGACAGCATAAGTCCTGTTCTAAGAAATATATTTATGTCATTGGACTTTACTTCGTTATAATGATGACCTTTTCAGAACGGAGTTTTGTATCCATTTATATAAATTATATTCACATATTTTGTGGAATGTTACCAGTTAACTGTGATTATATACGAATATACCCATTAAGCTAACATGGACAAGGGCTACATGGGATAAGAAAATCTTCTTCTTATTGAAAACATGCGTCCACTCCTGTATTTTAAGAGGCTATCAATTCATATAAAAAGTATTTAAATAAAATAAAATAAAACTTAAAATATGTGTTTGAAACCACAATTAATAAGAATAGATTTAAAAACAAAAAATAATAAAATTATATTGCCACACTTTTCAAATGAGTAACATTTTGATCTAAGCATCGTCGCGCCGGGAGACTACTTAGTTACTACTAGTATTCATTAGTAGTAGTAGTATTTAATTGGTTTCTTTCAGTGTTTTTGTTCAAAACCTGATATAATAAGTTATTATAGTTTCTTACTCACCCAACATAACGACTATTTCGAATCTCTCCCTCAGCATGTCAGACGCGGAGAGGTTGTATAGTGGAGACTTCTCGTTGATTTTGTGGACGATGGTCATTGGCCAGATGAACATTAGCCTATCCTCTTCCCCGTCAGCCCCAACCTTTAACTCTTGCTGGTAGAACGGTAAGACTTCTCCCTCCCTCGTGATCTGTTTGGTAAAAATGTCACCAGCATATCAGTCTATTTGTAAATCTAAGTACTTTTGCTTATCATTAAAGAAACGGTGTCATTCTTTAGAAAATAAATCAAGTTTGAAAAAATTATTTTCATTTATGAAACGGTTGAAGTAAGCGAAATATGAAACACAAAAAATAATTGACACAATTCGTTTCAGAAAATGTACACGATGTATAAAACTACAAATAATTATTTTACAATTACATGCATGTTTAGTATACAACAGAAGCATTATATGTACCTGTACCATCTAAAATATACAAACTACCTTACTACAATGTAACATGCTTTTTTATCATTGTGTTTAAATTATAGTCTCATTATGTATGTATGATAATACGTATGAAATAATGTAATGGTCGCATTAGTTACAAATACATTATGGACAATATCAACTACATGTGTTAAAATAAGCTTTGAAGTTATTGAAAAAAAAGTAATATATATTTTTTTAAATATATACGTTTATGTATATATAATGCAAACAAATACGTTAGCCAGGAACCAAACTAAAGTTACGATGAATTCCAGCAAATTTTATCCGTAGATGGGTCTAAGTAAAATGAAAATAAAAAACAAGATAATTCGCGCAACTAAAAAAATATACAACAATTATAGCACATTCACATTGAAGGCAAAAATCATAACAAAAAATGCATGTTACGCACATAATGATGGGGTACCTTTTTCCTAATAATCTGAGCACGGACGTGCGCTTCCAAGATATGCGACTTGCGAATATCTCCCACTCGGAATAGAAGGCAAAATTCCCCATCTCTGAGACATATCACCGCGTTCCTTGAGAACAGGAGCGTGGTATTACGCTTTTTGGCCCTTGCCAGCTTCGCGAAAATTAGACCCACCTATGGACAAGAGAAAGCAAAGTTTTGAAATCTGAAATGATATTCCAAAACCCAGGAGTCGAAGTTCGAAAATGATATCCTCGTTGCCGAGTTCAAAATTCGACACCTTCGTTGCATCGTTTAGTCGTGTTATTGTACGGAAGCGTGCTGACTGAAATCCCCAATCACTAACCAGTATCCGCTTTGTCGTGATAATATACCTTGCGGCGGATTATTTGCGCTCTTATGTGTGCTTCGACAATGTGAGACTTTCTCATGTCTCCCACTCGGAACATCAGACATAGTTGACCGTCTCTCAAGCAAATGACAGCAGTCCGGGAGTATAACAGTGTCTGGGCTCGTTTCTTTGGTCTAGATAGCTTTGCGAATACAATTCCCACCTAAAATTAGAATATTTTGAAATAACATTCAAACCAAATGCAACAGACTGACGGATACAGTCACTTCGTTGGCCCAAACTACATTTTCTAACGCTGTAATTCAACTCGGACCTTGGATATGTATAACCACGTCAAACATGTAGCTCGCCTCGTTCTCTGATTGCAAGATTATCTACTTCAGTTGAAGCCAAAATATTAGCATTACAAAACTCAGCTATTGTGTATAGCAGTTTAGTAATCATTTTTAAGAACATCTGGATCACACTCTAATACGTTTATATAATTGGCTCGCTTCCAAGATTAATTTTAATATTAAATTATGATATTGGCTTCAAAGCAGGTAGGTCTTAAGTGAATACGTTTCACTAATAACCCTTTAAACGATGCTTACGTCATAATATTGGATACATAACGTTTTTCAAATAACATTTATTAAGAAGTAGAATGCGGATAGCAACGTCTATTCGTGTCGTAATGTAGAGAATAATTCATTTGAAGTGATCGTTAATCTTAATGTTAACAATAGTATTTTTCCGTTGCGGCTATTCTGAAAGATTTGTTCTTTATATAACTATGACAAAAATGTTCAGTGCTCAAATATGTAGTCCAAATTATTTATAAAATAATAAATAAAAATAAATTACCATGAAAGCTTGTATGAAGACGCCGACGATGCTTTGAAGGCACATGACGAAAATGGCCTCCGGACATTCTTCATTAGTTGTTCTGGATCCATAGCCAATTGTGTGTTGAGTTTCGACGGAGAAGAGGAAGCAGCCAGTAAAGGAGTTCACATTGTTGAGGCACGGAATGAAGGTTTCGTTGCGGCCTGGAGGAGGAGGGGTGAGGTCACCATGGGTGAAGATGATCAGCCACCAAATAAGAGCAAATAGAAGCCAGGATAGGATGAAGGAAAGAGCGAAGACTAACAGTGTCCAGCGCCACTGCGCGTCAACAAGGGTCGTGAAGATGTCCTGAAGGTATCGGCGTCTGCGCTTGGCCACGTTCCATTGGACGACGTTGCAGTCTCCATGTTTGAAGATGACGCGTTTTCTGACGCGTCTCGCTGCGTGGCGGGCTTGGCGGTATCTGAAAGTACGTAATAATCAAATTCTACGTAAATCGTCCAATCTTAGCGTTATTTTTGGAATCCACAAAAATAATTATGTGAAAAGTAAATTATTTTGTACGTATCCTACTATTATCATTTCTTAAATATCTTTGATCAATATTCTTTACGGTGAGGTAGAACATCTTAAACAATATTTTAAATTAATAGTGAGATTAACGTGAAGGTTAATTAGGATATGAATATGGAATATGTTCTTTGGTATTATTAAGTAAACATAAAAACCGGTCAAATATGAATGGAACTTTTGTAGTGAGGATTTCGTACCAACTATGTGTTAATTTTTCATAATTGTCTTTCCTCATTTATTTTGGAATTTTCTGTGCAAGCCTGAGACTTGTCCGGTGATTATTTTTTTTCTTTTATTTCAGGTTTTGTGCTAATGTAGTTTTACAGAAAAATGAGAATGCGATAATAGAATAAATCGAAAGTAAAACTTAAAGTTGAGACATATAAACTCCCTTATGGTTTTAGTATTTTATTATTCGTAAATATTTACACTATTTTTTTAACAGTAATAGGTTGTTTATTATGGTTTATAAAATCCATTTTGAAGTATAAGAGACGACGGATGACGTGTGTTACGCAATTTTGCTATGGAACCTTAAAAAGTACAAGTAGGTAATATTTTTTTTTATAAATATAGTGAAATTCCAGATTCCATAAATAGGTAAAAATAACGTACGATGCAACAGAATAACCACCAGATCAATAACCGATGCATTCCTTTTAATAATCGAACTACCTATTGTTTCAATTGCAATTTTATAAAATACAAAGATACACGTCACAAAGTACACCATTTGTATTTTATTGCTAGCAATAAAACACATAAAGCCGGTGCACTTAAGACCTGACGTCAGTGGTGTGATTTAACGAATCCGTGTCAAAAGCCTGCGAGTAAGCACAGGGATATCAGATCACCGTAAACAGTCCAAAATTACTGTATAAATATCATGAATCATTACAGAGTGCTCATATTCTGTTTATATCGTTGAGTTTATCGTATTGTTTATGTACGTAAAAATTCAGGCCAATTTTTATCAAGAAATGCAAATAAATTAATTGTTGCGTAGTTCGTAGGGTTTTGACGGACGTATATACATTAAATATGTATATACGTCCGGTTAATAAATGTCTAGTACATAGGAAGTAGATACTAACTTTATCCTTAATGGTAGCAAATGGGTTTTTGATTCCCATCAGATAGAACTGTTTGAATTATGTACTATTTTTAACAGGTTTTATATTTTTTCATTTTATATTTTATTATTGTTATGCTTATTGTTAGTATTTACTATTTTCTTGAAAATAGATTTACCGTCTTGAAAAAGTCAACTGAAGTAAGTGATAGTATCAATAATACGATAGTGTTACAAGCATATCCAACCAAATAAGTAGTTACTCATTGTGTGTAACAGAAATTTATTTATTCATGTTACACCCAATATATTTAGTACCTACATTTTAAGCTTTTAGATACAATAAACCTAGCACAATGAACTCGATGTGAATAAGTTATAGACTTTGAATGTAATCTGGACTGTAGTTGATGCAACGCAGTGAAATACAGTAGCCAAATGTAATAACTCAGTTAAATGGAATGGCCAGTGCGATTAATAGTACAGGGAAGTTATTATCGCATTTTGGTTTGGATCAAGCTTCAAGAGATAGAGTCATTGCTAATAGCAAGACACGGATCAATTTTGATGAAGATGATATTAACCGAGGAAGTAATGATAATGAATTGTGATTTAGTGTTTATTTTAGAAATAAAAAAAAAATGGTAAACAAAAGCCTTGATGCCTTGATAACATTAATTGCCTTAACGTTATCGATTATAAAACTTTTTACTATACTGAAGTCTACGAGCATGCAGTTAACCTGACGGTAACTGGCCACTGCCACCCATGTACATCTGATATGGATAATCGGGATCAATCTAGGATCAATCCTAGATAAGATCAGTTACCTAAAGTTAACAACAGATGTGTTGCTACCCCAGAGAACTAACTTAGAATGCCTCGGATAAGTACGAGTATGTCTCCCGTACCACACCCTTCATACCAAAACACAACAATGTATGCAACACTGCTATTATTAGGCATTAAAGCTAGGCATTAGAAACAGGGATGGAAGTGTTGCTTCCGGAGTTAAACCACAAAGAGTTCTACCAGTAACAATTTTGGCCAGGCGTGCGTGCAAGCTTGTTGTAATCAATTCAACGATCAACAACAAATCAACGATTTTAAAGAGCCTATTAATTAAAATACCTTAACGAACGTCCTTTAAATTCTTTCAATGACATGTTACTATTTTCGCGGATAAATTGATAACAAATAGCAGACATGTTGAGCATTCCACACGACATACTTGGGATCATTAGTCGTACATTGACATTTATTACTTGTTAAAAAACATACGTTAAATGTTTAGTCCGGACGTAAACATTACGTGTACCAGATTTTAATAGCGAAATACGTTTACGAGTTGCACGTTTTGTAATTATGGAAGGAATAATATTGTAATTTAAGGGTGATAAAACCCTTCCTGGGCCGACCCAGGATACCACATCGCTACATCCTTTACTTTAGATTGACTCATATATGACATACGGTACTATGATTTAATAGATTATATTGTTATCATTACCCTTTACAACTAATATAGTTATATTTAAACAGGCAATATAATAGAATCGTATTTTGTAAGAAAACTCTCTCTTATTCCTATTTAAATTAACGGGAATCACATAGTTATGTAAAGTGTCTATAAAATACTTTGTATTAGTTATACTTTTTAAATTTACGCAGTAAAGTCTTCTGATCGGTATAACATTTGGTAATTTTCAATACCTACTCTGCTTTTAAGAATTCAATATTACCTTGGCAAATATTTATGAAGTGACAAAACATTTGCCGTTGAAAAATATTTTGTGCATAACGAAACACATACATGGAATTTCTCGGAATCGCATTTGAAAACGCAATAGTATTTTTATTTTAGTTCTATGTACTTTTTGAGATGTGTTTGTTTTGCCTTTATTTTCCGTATTCAGCTGTTGTTAGATACTTTTTTCTTGCATATGTTACTGTCAGAAATTAAGAGAATAAAATAGAGAATGCCCAAAAAATAAACGTTACAGTTATTCAAAAACTTTATAAACTTAAAGTTATAAAAAAAAAGCTTACCGGCAGATAGCCATACAACGATTCGGTATAAATCTAGTCTCTTTGGACTTATAAAGTCAGGAGATTTTACATCGAAACATCAATCCAATGCAGGAGCAAATCGTTGATGAAATCGACATAGTCCTAATCTTAATAATATATAAAGAAAGTGCTAAATATTTTCACGAAACACGTGTATCACGGACAAACAATGCAAATTAACAGGAGACTTTATGTTCCCCGATTAGTTATCACACAACATGACTAGTGTGACCAGACGACCGTTTTGAACAGGACCGTTCCGCTTTTCAGTTATCTGACCCGGTGTCCCAAAAGATAATCCCGGGATGCAACAATGTCCCGTTTTTCGAAATGGCGCCACCTATTCGGCTGTACTGTGCGAATATTTTGCACACTATTTAATTTGTAATGATTGACTTTTTAAATAAAGAGCAATGAATATGTATGCGTGTACTATAAAAGTGCTTTCTTTTATTTCATTGTTTTTCTGTTGATTTACTTCTGGCCGTGCGTTGACAAGTGTTTCGTGCTATGCGGCCGTCTATACATGTACCGTAAAACTATAGATAACTAGCTAACCCGGCAAACGTTGTTTTGCCATATAAAATATTTCTAAATAATTTCTAGTGTAGACAAAAAATAACTAACTTATTGTAAATGTGTAAGGATGATTGATTGATCAGTTATCGACCGG
>DWNE01002936.1:0-17649 GCA_018249875.1 Cecropterus toxeus | reverse complement strand
TCATATAAAAGTGAGCCGGCAACCACAACCTTCCACCGAAACGCACGAACTGCTTCACGCTAGAAATAGGTGTGGCGATTGTACTTCCTCGGTCGAACTACATTGGTTCTACCACCTGACAAGTTTGAATAAATTAGTTATTTGTGCATTGAATAATTTTTGCTTTTTTTATTGCATTGCATTGTAACTATATTGCACTAGTAACGTTTGTAAAAAAATATTGACGTTATCCATCAATGCAAAATACCTTAGTAACTACATATATACCTTTTCAGAAGTTAATATTGTAAGGTCAATGACATAACATTATCATATATTTATTGGGGAAATATAATTACACTTACTGCACTTTATTTATGAATAGCTATGCCCCGCGGTTTCATCTTTGTTCAAAAATATTATATAGTTTCAATTGTAATATACTTGTATAGTGTAGATAGGATTTTAACGAAGCAACCAAATTTTACCGGTAAATGATGATTAAAAAATATATTTTCAATGCTCTAAATTAAGTTCAGTAGTTTTGGCTCTATACGATTCCATATACACAGACAGAAAAATTAAAAATATGCACATATTATTTCGTATTTTGAGTCCTGTGAACAATTTTTCTTTGCAACTCTATATTACTGTTTATAGCTGAATAATATTATTACACGTGCAATGTAAATAGCTAAGAGTATTTTATAAAATATCTAAGAAAATCCCGAATTTCAGCTTACATAGTTGTATGTAGAGAGGAGAGTAATTTTACCCATAAACACTAATAGAACAAACATAAAGTATGTTCTTACTTTTAAAGTCAAAAGAAGAGAAGCGGCGAATGAACCTTAATAATGCACAGTGTAAATAAATAGTGACAAAAGAAGATTTAAATAGAAGTATTTTACAAATATATCTACAGATACCACAGACAAAAATATTACATTTATTTTTGTACGTAAAATAATTTAATAAATTTTACGATAAGTGAATAAGGTAGCGAATCATAAAACGTAACAATCAATGTAGGTACCAAGTTACAAAAAACTGAATTAATTTGCAAAAACGAGTGAATTACAAAAACTTTAACCAAGATACTTTAAGAGAACATAACAGATTTATGGTCGAGTTTGTGATAAAGTTTTACGACAGGATAGAGACTAATTACAGGACTACCAAGTTTAGGGTTCCGTAACCTACGCAAAAACTGATTACGCTATGTTCGTACTTCCTTATCTGTACCATCCATCAACCTTTTTAGAAACTGCTGTATATGTATCTCCCCTAATTATCACAGATGCATTGCTACTCCCGAGGACTGAGATAGTCGCCTCGTATACATAAAAGTGAGCCGGCAACCACACCCTTCCGCCGAAACGTAAGAACTGTTTCACGCTAGAAATAGGTATGCTTATCGTGAGGACTAATTTCGAACACTTCAGACAAGTACCTATGTCCTCGGTTAAAGTATGTATTATACAAGCAATTCTTAATTTTTCTTCATAAAGCAAAATTGGTAAGTTATTTTGGTTGTTAAAATGCATGTTTACTTACATGTATTGTATAGTGCAAAATATTAATTAAAATATAATCATTTCAAAAAGAACGGGAAGAAGAAAAACCTTGATAACACCCAAAATGTAAGAACATTGTAATTTGTATTTTAAAATTACTATAAAAACTTTTAATAAAATATTGTATTCACAAAACAGAAACAACGGTGACTGCTTACGTCAATACTTATGACTTATTATATTTAATTAACCAAAAGTAATTTTTCATATTGACAAATTTTCATTGCGAATACCTACTTCGCGAACTTGTCTGTCACAGCTGACTGACTTTCACTTTGGACCTCTTAATAGCAACTCAGTAATTGTTTTTGTAGTTTTGATTTCCATGGGTTCACTTGAAGCAACTGCAGTTTTTTAAGTATAGGATGGAAAATAAACTTCAGGTGATCTTCACTAAGCGTCATCACTTTCTGCCTTTAGTAAGAGTAGCAAAAGTGGTCGTAATAACTTTAACAAAGAAGATGGTTTCAAATTAACGCAAACATGGAACCCAGAGGTTTTTTATGTAAATCATGAACAGGGTAATGTTCAGTGCGCAAAGCGAGTAACGGTTGTATCCTCTGGCATAGTACCTGTAAAGAAACATGAAATAGGCCTAGAGTAGAGACATTAATCTACCACGTTTGTCAACGATTTGTCTCTGCTCCCTTAGTTTCATCGTGACCACGATCCGTGTCACTGGGTTAAAATATTGTCAATAAATCAAAAAAACCACAGCCGCAACAGACAGTACTATTTCTATATGAAGAAAACCACTGGATGGAAAACTCAATTTTGTATTAAGAACACTAGACGAGTACACGTTATAAACAAGTAAAGGCACCAATGTCTCATAGTCTCGAGACTCTTATATTGCCAGAAAGTGATCTTATTAGCGTGTTTCAGAAATCATAATCATGCCATCTATTGGCGAAGTGACAAAATAAAATTTCATATTGCCAAAATAAAATAAAATAAATTACTCTACTAAACACGCTTCCCGAACTTACCTGTTACAAAAAGTTATTATAAAAGAAATCGTCTCTTATTTATTTTATTTTATCGATATTTTTTGCTAGTATTAAGACCACTCCACTTATTTATAGTACACCAAAATTAAGAAACATCAATGTCTTCAATGGATTTGAACGCAAACTATAACAAAATAGGGCAAAATTGATACAAGTAGGAAATATCCTAATTAATAAAACATCCATAATATGCACAACATTTGTTAAACAAAAATAATCCGTATAAAGTTACAAAGTATGAAGTTTTTTTAAAGAAGTAAATTAATATGCGACAAAAAATAAGATTCACTCGTACATATGTAGATTGCATGCGATGACCTTGCACCAAATCTTGGATGAATCGCATTATGTTTTTGCCGAGTTATTTCGATCGTATCTATCTTGCAAACGTCCGTCAGTTAAGGACAAATGATGAAAAAAATATTTAACCGTCTTCTTAATTTGTTTGAATCTCTTTGTTTATATCCTTATGATATTCAATTACAGTCGAATTTGTATAAAACAAAATTTTAAAAATGTTTTATGACGATCAAATGTAATGTACGAGTGGGTATAAACGTAAAAAGGAAATTGTTTTGAAAAAAAGACAAATTAAGGTACGGTGAAATAAATTGAAAAGTCTTTATTTTATATAGGCCTACAAATTGCCAGTGACATTTTTTAAATCACCTTTTATTAAAACTTCTGTTTAAAAGCCAACGAAGAGTAACCGCGGTATCTCTTAAATATTTTCACGGCATAACCAAAACAAATTTGTAAAATACTCCGCGCTGCCTCATAATGTCATTCCCTGCATTTTACTGACTCTGAAAGTCGACGCTCGATATCCATCTGGATTCTTACTCGAAATATAAAACGTTAAAATACCAAAAGATTTGGTCAGAAAGAAAAAAGTTATACGCGACTCCGGTTATTGTGGGCAGCGCTGCTCAAAGTGCAAAATGCGCTCCGGATACGCACGTGGCATGCTCTAAAATATTTTAAAATTGTTTTTATTTCATAATAATACCCTTTAATGCATTAATGATTTATTCAATACACAAAATTCAATTAAGAAACTAAAAAACACATAAAATCAATATAATAGCAATAGTACAATAAAAATACACCCGAATTAAAAAGCAATTAAAATGCAACAGAACTTTATATAAGATAATAAGTGACTTGATTTTTTATAAGTTCAAGATTATTTATGTTTTTTTTTTTTAATTAGATTTTGATATTTTTTCTTTGTTTGAATTCCTTATTGTTAGATTACATTAACATACAATTGTGCTGATTACATTTTAAAAAATATTATTTTAAGTCCTTTACACCATAACATTCGTAATGAAAAAGAAAGCCAACAAGATACTGCGAGAAGAATGTTTTTTTAAATAACGATATTATATTCCAACGGGCGTACGAGTCATATAATGGATCTAATTTAAAAAGTAGACAACTTTTTTCATAGTTAGTTTCTTAGTATCAACCTACTTTTAAAAACGTCAAAACGTATTATGTACTGTATAGCCCTAAAACAAATTTGGGAGCCACTGGCATATGGGCAATAAACTAACCAGTTTAATGATTATTTATTGCTTTTAAATCAGATACAGTATCAATTATGCTTCTTTATTCTAAGTTACAAATGTGTATGAAACAAGATACTGGATAATATTCGTTATAACGATATGTAGAGTATTATAACGGCCGCAGTTATAATATATTCAGGTCCTTAAGCTGTTATTTTCGTAACAAATTGCTCGATAAACGAGATTTATATTGAATAAGTTGGGTGCTTACGTCACAAAGTAAAAATTTAAGACAATTGTTTAATTTTATGTCTTACGAAGCGTATGAAGCTGATATTTTTGGTTGAAATTAGATTAGCGTGAGTAATATTTCACAGAGATTTATCGCTTAACTTATTTTGGTACGAATTTACTAATTTTATAATTTTTGAGTCGATTTCGGTATTTGATAAAATATTCCTTCAAAAATTGAACACGTATTTTAACAAAATACAAGTAGCAAGGAAGCCTTCAGTATACCTGATAGTAATAACCACTGCCACTCATTGACTTCTGTGATCAATCTCAATTAAAGTTATAGAGTCTTACGTGTGGTGGAACAAATACGTTGCTATCCCTGAGGACTAAGTTGGAAAGCCTTAATGCCGGTAGGATTAGTAGGATTAGGTAGAGGTGTAAATATTGTTATAAATGCCAAAAATAAAAAACAAATAACGCTCCGACGTAACATTTAAATAAATAAAACTCTATGTTTCATTGGAATCTGCATTTCTCTTTTGCCAGACCCGAGTTTGAACCGTGAACTCATTGTGCTAACCAAAATAACTCCACTGCAAAATAAAGGCTATTATTAAATCACTTTTAATATTCTTATACTTCACCGCATTCACAGCGTGACGGCCGACTCTACTATACTCTACATAAGCATTGTCGTAGAGTTACTTAATGTATTGTCTTGATGCTAAGTTCCCATGTGTAGCGATGACGCATACACTTGACCTAGAAGCCTGTTACATAAAGTAGCTAAGCATAAAGATTTGAGTTACAGTTAAGTAGGTACTCATAGGTATCTTTAAGGTTATACTTATAAGATCAAAGGGCAGTCTACCGTTTAAAGGTTGATAACACTTTGTGTTTTGGCGCCGAAAGCATTATCGCCACACCTGTTTTTGCCTATTGTCAGTGTTTTTTTTTTTAGTTTTTTTACTTGATAGCCATATTGTCATGATAATGAAAAAAAATGTCCTTCTTTTCCCCTTTTACCCTATTTACAGGCGCCGTTTTTTTAAATTATATAACAAATGTCTCTCTACAAACTGAAACGATTATAGTAATATGTCATATGTCACAGTCCATCAAGCCGTTTGGGCTCATCGCGTACCATAGTAGTGGACATTCTTAAATACAAACATACATTAATAAGATTAATACGCTCGACAAACATTCCCCTCTTCACAGTTGAGTAATAAAGATTGTGAAGGTGGCCGTCCTCAGCGCTGTGTGGGGGACTCCAGGAACTCCGACAGAACGCAACCGTAGTCCTCTACGCGCGATGCCCTCCTTGCGGGCTTTTCCCAGATGAGCATTTGTACTCGCCGTACCATATGTTTCTACGACGGCATGCAATTACTGACTATGAGAAGAACGGTATGATACCGTTCTTCTCAGAGTCGCTTGGCTAGACGGTTCGAGTTTCCACTTTTGCAGCTCGTAAACTCAGACACCCCTTTTTAGTCGCCTTTTACGGCAGGCAGGACACCGTAGCCCTATTCTGGTCCGTGTGTAATACAGAGACAATATTTTGACCTACTCATCTTAATTAATAGTTGTAACATTAATACAATAATTAATTAAGTTTCATATATAGTAATATTTGTAATTTAATACACTTGTAGCCATAGTGATTTGTAATTATGATTTCAAAGACAATCATTAATAAATTGCAATTAAACAGACGATTTCCCGTCTCGAACAATACAAGAACACACGAACGCGTATCGTAAAACTTGTACGACGGTACTAAAGAAAACTTATTTCTTCCTAAACAATGCCATAAGTTGTTTCTTATATGATAATTCATTTTATTTTCCTATATAAACAGGAAATGGACAAACTTCCATTACACTTACATATTCGTTGGTATTTTTTTTTTATAAATATGAAGTAGCAAACGAGCAAGCAGCCCATCTGATGGTAGGTGGTTACTGCCGCCCATGGACATTTGTAAGCAACTTCATACAGAACTGGGGTTCCATATGAAGTCTATCACAGATGCGTTGCTAGTCCCAAGGACTGAGATGGTCGCCTCATATAAAAGTGAGCCGGCAACCACACCCTTCCACCGAAACGCACGAACTGCTTCACGCTTGAAATAGGTGTCGCGGTGGTACTTCCCCGGTCGAACTACATTGGTTCTACCTAGTGGCAAAGTAGTATTGTAGGACCATACGAAGTTCAATCGATATTGCGTCCATCTAAAAGGTAGTAAAACTATATATGGTACGACTCCAGAAGCTCTATTGTCACAGTATTTCTGTCCAATAACACCAGTGTGATGCGCTGTTGTGGGCAAACCTTTTATGTCTTTATAAGAAGTATGTCTCCCTTACACAAGGTAAGTGAGATATACTTCTCCGAGGCATTCCAAATTAAATTAGTCCAAAAGGGGGAGCAACTAAGATGTAAAGTAAGGTTGGATAGACAGATGTACTACACGCTCGTTTGCGATTTTCATATTATAAGAAACACAGCCTAAACAATGTAATAGAATGGAAAATTAGAAAGAAGAAGAAGAAAATTTAAAAGAAAATAGAGCAAGGAACACTTTGCTACCATATCCTTAAACCAAAATCGTAAACGGAAGGTAATAGGTGAGAAACAAAAGGTACGTAACGAAGGCAGAGAAGATCATATCAAAGTAGAGTGTCCATGAACTTGCTAGCGAAACACGGATTTTGTTTACAAAATAATAATAATAATATGCAAGGTGATAAATCGCGCAGTCTTATCTCAAAAGCACCATCACACCTGTTTCTCATAGAAAGTGGTTCCTTTGGTTTCGGTTGAAGGGTGTGGTAGCCGGTATATTTTCATAGGAAGTTACCATCTTGATCCTCGAAAGCATCCAATCTATAAGAATTTGATTACAATTCAAGGTCGACAGTGACCATATATAATCAAGTGGACTGCGTTTTCTACTTCTATTTTATATAAAAAACCAGAACGCTGGTTCGGTACGCATACTTCGGTCAACGAATTAGCCTTACTATTCAACGAGATAATGTTACCAGCATTTTGGGAACTCATCCTCGGGGCTGCAATTTAAATGCAGCTTTTTATATTTATTTTGGCAAATTGTTTCTTTTACATTAAAGTTTTTTTATATATAAATTTGTTGAATTAATTAAGGTTTTGTAAGTTTCAATTTAATAAATGGTTTTACCTAAAAATCATAAATTTTTGTTGGACTATTTTTATGTGGTTTCAAAATTCATATGAAGTAAACCATTAAAAACTGAATTTTATTTAACCCTACGAAGCTGTTTGAAGGTAATAAAATAAACAATACTGTAGACTCGCTTCTCGCCTTTAGTTGATAGGGTAACAAGTAACTTATCCTGCTATCATAAAACAATGTTTAGACTATGTAGCTTTATAGCTAAATTATTATGTTTATTGACTACTTTCTTGAACTCTAAAATGTGAGTAAAAGTATTTGGAACCATTTTGAAAGCGACACAATTGGCTCATACGTATGTACAAAAATACAAAATCATTTTAACAAAATCATAGCATTTCAAATAGTTTAACATTATAGCCTTCATAAATCGAAGCGTCGATGAATCTTTACAAGTGAGTAAAGATCAATACATATGATTCGACGTCGAATCTTAAAAGTTACGATGTCGTGACGCGATGTGATATAATATTCTACGAATGAATTACCACAAGCAGAAACCCCATTAGCTAAAACTGAAATTAGCATTCGGGTTTTTGGTTTCTTAATTATATATTTAGTTCAACGCTTTTTATAAGTTTTTTTTTTCAAAATTGTAACATAAAAGATAAGATAAGAATGTCTTTCTATACCTTTTAAGTTTGAAAACCTGAAAAATAGGTGAAACAGTACTCTAGTCCACGAGAAGTATTACCACCTTTTTATTCGACTACGTCACAATGAGGGTGATGTTTTTCGAGCGTATGAATGTACATATGTCTTCTTCTTTGGCACGCGCTACGACTCAAACGGCTTGACAGATAGTAACATATGACATATCATTAGATTTTTTTATTGCAGAGTGATATAAGTTCTACAATTGAAAAAATGGCGTCTGTAAATAGATATATAATGTAAATAAAATTTTAAGGTGGTAGAACCAACGTAGTTGTTTAGGGGAAGTACCATTGCCACACCTATTTCTAGCGTGAAGCAGTTCTTGCGTTTTGGTGGCAGGGCAAGGTTGCCGGCTCACTTTTATATAAGGCGACCATCTCAGTCCTCGGGAGTAGCAATGCATCTATGATAGACTTCATATAGAACCCCTGTTCTGTATGAAGTTGCTTACAAATGTCCATGAGCGGCAGTAACCACTTACCATTAGGTTGGCTGCTTGCTCGTTTGCTACTTCACATTTATAAAAAAAAAAATAGGGAAAAAGTAGAGGAAGGGACGACCTTTTATTATGATGACAATATAAGGGTAATAAATTTAAAAAATTCACATCTTGTAAAGATTAAAATCTGAAAAAATACCGATGAACTGCCACATACTAAATGTATATCCAGAAATATACATAGCAGTTCAGATAATATACCCGTATACTTGTCCAACAATTTTTAACCTAAAATCTCCATTAATATAAAACAAAAGCTTGCGTGTACCATTTACTCTATCATTTTGCACTAATCTTTGTACCTTTCACCGATAATTGGAATACGTTTGTCGTATCATCAGATTGCAACGAGTAACGATGTAAAATGGAAACTTTAAAATCAGTATTCGAAGACATTGCACTTAATTAATGTACAAAGATACTTTTATGGTCCACTTATGGAGACAATATATCTCTTTCTCTATTTGACGAAGTATAGCTATGCTATATTCTCACCTGAAGGATGTTTTAAAACAATGATATTGTTTAAAACATCAAAATCTCAAACGAGCATGCATTCATCTGATGATTATTGGCCTCCACCACCTATGGACATCTGCAATTAACCCGGGATAATATCAGTCTTACCTGAGATTATAAATTCGTCTCTGCCCATGAGGACTAAGTTGGAACGGCTAAGGTAAGTATATTTTCATATTTACTATTATATTCTACTGATCTGTAAAGTAAGGTATACTTTACAGATCAGTAGCAAGTAGGCAGTCCTATTATTAGGTAGAAATAGGTATGAGGATGGAGTCTTTGTCAATCCATAGAGGATGATCTCTAAAATACGTAATATATTCCAACTTAGTTCTCATTAGAAGATTACAATTCTTTCATAAGCATTAAAATATCGGATGGACAAAGGTTTTTTTTATTTCCCGTATAAGGAAAGCTAGTAAATAGTATCTAATATAATTATATACTTATCTGTCATGTATATTATATCGTTCATTCGCGCGCGGTGGTCCAAGTCGATTAGTCCCGATATCCAATGTTACGTGCAGAATTCAATAAACCGCTTGAATATTCAAAACCAATTAAAATATAACAATTTCTGTACCGTGTTGGATACTTTCCCATATATCTTTCTCACGTAAATCAATTTTAGATTCGCAATACTAAACTACAGTATGTCAAATTGATAAATAAACAACTGTGGAACGATCTATCGTAATCCTTTCATGGCGAGATCGGATCTACATGATCGATGCGCACACGCAGCCGCCTTTAAGCCGATTTCAGCTTTTGACAAGCTAAATTGACAGCTATTTGGTTCGAGCGTTAAATCGTATTGTGTTTAAAAAAGATGTCAGTTTTTGTTGATTGCTACTGTGGACGGAAATGCATCCGTCGATTCATTATTACACGATTTTTTCTAGATTTAGATTTTATTTTTTTGTCTTATGTGTTCGCGTATTAAGGTATATGTCTTTAGGGTTCCGTATCCAAAGGGTAAAAACGGAAACCTATTACTGAGACTTCGCTTTCCGTCTGTCTATCACCAGGCAGTCATATCTCATGAACCGTGATAGATAGACAGTTGAAATTTTCACAAATGATCTAACTTTCTTGCCGCTGTAGCAAGTAATATAAAACAATATAAAATAAATATTCAAGGGCACCTATACAATAAACGTATTTTTAATAGATAATGGTACGGAACCCTTTGTGCGCAATTGTTTCTCGCACTTTGCCGTTTTTATAGAAGGCTAGAATCACTGTAGTTTAACCGGGGAGTTACCAACGCCACATTTGATTTTAGCGTGGCTGATCTTGGGTTTAGAATGAAGCAGTTCTTTCGGTGGAAAGGTATGGTTGCCGACTATATGTATATGAATATGAATTGTAAAAACATACGTATATGAAGCGACCATATTATTTCTTCGGAGTAGCAACGCATGTGTTATTGACTTCATGTAGTACTTCCGTTGTTTATGAAGTTGAAGTTTCTTACAAATAAGCATGATTGGCAGTGACCACTTACTGTCAGGTAATCTGCGTGCTCGTTTGCTTCTTTGCCCTATATAAAATAAACCTATCACATACATAAATGTGTATGCAGAATGGGTTTGCAAATCATGTTCATAACATACTACGAGATTGGCTGTATAAAGAGAATTGATGGCCGCTGTTCAAAAAACTTTGAACAATAATATGATCAACATCCTGACGGTGAATGGTCTGTACTTTAATGATTATTTCTACCACTTCAGAATATAGAATTTCCTCTGATCCATCTGTGAAATCTGATAGATATAAGCCTCTTACACTTAAAGGGAGGTGCTGCCGTCTATCTCTTGAATTCAATCTTTTTATCCCCTCCTTTATATATATTTTATTCGATTGAAATAGCAAACAAGTATGTACTCTACCTGACGGTAGATGTCAGTGCCGCCCATGGTTAACTTCATTCAAAACAGGAGGACAAAACAAATCTGAAGTCAATCGCAGATACGTTGCTACTGCCCAGGACTAAAATGATCACCTCATATAAAAATGAGCCGGCAACTACACGCTTCTAACGAAACGCAAGAACTCCTTCACGCTGGAAGTAGGTGTGACGAGGGTACCTCACCGATTGAACTATTTGTTCTATCATCATTTTGATTTTCAACCATTACGCTATCACTGCTTATATGGCCATTATCTATACTAATATTATAAAGCAGTAGAGTTTGTTTGGTTGAACGCGCAAATCTCAGGAACTACTGGTTCGAATTAAAAAAATATTTTTGTATTGAATAGTAAATTTATCGTGAAAAACTTTAGGCTGTATAACATCACGCTGTGTTTGTTTGTTTTTAATAGATTGATTTAATAAACGGGGGTGAAACTGCGTGGCTCAGCTAGTTAATAATAACAAAGCTATGGATAGCAGAATATTGATAATAATTTATTGTTAATATTTTGCTATAATATCTATAACAATTACATCGACGCTAGCAGCTGTAGACACAGTAGCTCGCGGACAAATTAACGCGGCTACCGAACTGAATTACGGCTGCGCGTTCTCACTAAGGTACCACGGACGACGGTTTTATTTTCATTATAGAAACCATATTCCTTATAGAAGTCCTAGCTTCTTTCTTACACGTTTCTATTCTATCTTTTTTACACCACCTTTGATTTTTCTCCACCTTAAGTTTGACTGGCAGAAAATGCTATTAAGCATTAAACTTACACAAATAAATAAGTTAAATTCTATAAATAAGTGATGATCTAAGACAATTTGGTACATTTATTGTAAGAGATGCTCGGAACAAAACCCAAAATAGTGCATATTTATAACAGGGGTTCTGAAACAGTGAATATTAAAAGATTCAGTGTAGAAGAAAGGATAAGTGAATTTATCTGTTTTTACCTTTTTTTAAGAATGGCTATTTGGCTTGCCAAATATCAATAATTTTATGATGGTATCAAAAATGTTAAGATAAAAAGCTTGCTTTAAATTGCTTTTTACCTTAAAATGTTTGATACCATTTAATTTCTTTTAAAACTAAAATTCCTAGAAGCACACCAAATCTAAGCTTTTATTTATACCTTTTCAGTAAAAAACATTATTCTTTCCTTTCAATTTCTTGTATTCGCTTTATTTCTTCCGTTTTTTGTTTGTTTGATATTTGTTTCTGATTTTTTATAAAATATTTTTCAAAACTATAATAGCCATCAAATGCGTACGCGCACCAAACATAACGAACGAGATTATGAGCTTTCATCGCGCCGCCACGCCGCTTGTTTATTTATTCCTGTACAACTTATATCCAACGAAGGCAACTCACCTCATCACTATCTCTAAGAAAATAAAAATCATAATTGCTTAAAATACGGGCCTTACCCAAATGCAGATACAAAATATCTCTATGACGATTCAATTTTGACGGAACGCGGTCGGCCTGCCCAAAAAAACAATCCCATTTGCACCGACTCTAAGAGGCCTATGATATTGTACGCGAGTGAAAAAACCTTTGGGTTTTTGAATGGAGACGGATATTATAGGGGTCTAAGTAGTTTGGACGTTAAAGTGATAAGGGCTGGCATAATTCGTATTTGATTTAAACCAATTAGAGATGCTTACGCGCGAACCTAGTGTTGGATTGAGACGTGAGGTTTTTATGAATACACATTCAACTGTTGCGTACTTTGGTGGAAATATATGGAGATAAATTTGGTTTGCTATAGTAACTCGTGTACTATAAGTTTAATCTGATCCCAATAAAATACACGAACAACAGTTTAAATTAAGAAGTAGGAAAACTAATTACCCAAGTATAAGCTTTGCCTTCTAAACGTAAAATAAATTATGCTAAACGTTGTCGAGAGAAACCTATCATTTTCGAGCCGTTTGATAAGAAATGAATATATTTTTTTCGAGTTTCAACAATATTAAATGAGCTCTAGAACCAATTTTAGGTAGAACTAAGAACATACATTTGGAAACATGCAAGTACTTTAACAACTAGACGTAAAGTCGTGTTGAAAACGTACCATATTTCAGTCCGTATATTTTCGTCGAACGAGTAAAAATTTTGTAATCGCTCGTTACTTCGTATTTCTATGGAGCTACAATTTTGACCATCAAAGCGTACACCACAATGCCCTAATCATTACATAGACGGTACAAAAAAGATAGAAATAATCACTATAGATAAGTCGTAAGCGAATCAATTAAAATCCATCTTGTTAAAAGTATACTGGAGCCGAGATGAAGAGAAACTGATTACTGTATTGTTTATATTGTATTAATTGTATTGATGTTCAGTTCAACATACAATACAATCATTAACTAATACAAATTGGATTGCTAATAAATACAATGGTTTTCGATATCTTGTCTCGCGTTTTGATTGACATTATTTTATAAATAAGACTTTGTAACAATTAAGGAATCTTAGAAGAGTATCAAATGGGAATTTCGTAGCCAATACAGCAAATGGACGTCTGTCATAAACTATATATAGAGAAGAAGAGAAGAGAATTTCATTTTATGTATAATTATTTTGAAGATGTTAGAACTCTTTGTGCTTCGACTTCGGAATATCTAATGTCGATCACACATGCGTTGCTACTCTTAAGGTCTGAAATGGTCGCCTCATATATAAGTTAGCCGGTAACCAAAACCTTCCAAAGAAACGCAAGAACTGCTTCACCCTAGAAATAGGTGTGAGGCAGGTACCTCCCCGGTCGAACCATATAACTGACTCTATATTACCATCAAGTAGATGAGAATCTGAAATCATCTGCAGTTGTGTTTCTTCCAAAAACTAAGATGGTTATAACCTACCTTATATCATCAAGTTGACAATACGTATTTGTTTTCAATATCATACAAAAGTATTACAGAAATTTCTAAAAGGATCTAAAAATCAGTCCAATATGGCAAGTTAAATGGACAGCCCATCATTGGAAATCCCATGCTGGCACCAAACCAAGGTATTTGTATTGACAGTGTGCGGGATTCACCATCGTCCGTGACTGCCATGCTAAATGCAGTTATGAGTGTCTACCTTGATATAATGTCATTTATTTATTTAAGTTAACATATAGTGTATTATGGTCCCACTGCTGGGCACTGGTCTTCTTAAAATCAGAGATTCTATAGTCTACAGGGCTGGCCGCGTCCAAAGAAGTAGACTTTACATCTTAAAAAACTTTTGACCCGACTGTAACAGAAGGAGGGTAATGTTTTTCAAGCGTATGTATGTATGTTTGTCTGTATGTATGTCCATTTCTTTGGCACGCGCTACAGCCCAAACTGCTTGACGGATTGTGACGTATTATATATCATTAGAATCGCCTCCGTTAGGTTATATATTTTAAAAAAAATCGTCTGTAAAACATCACTCCCTGTCTTCCCATGGAGGTCTTAGGACGCGTCTTCCTGGGCAACAACTGCGGTCATCAACAAGCATACCAGTTCAACATTAAAACATAAAGGTCAGATGGATAAGTATTCCATATCACACTGTGGCATATTACACTTGAGAGACCTGCAGGAGACTCTCGTGCAAAAAGTGTTGGTGGCCAAACCGTGTTAACTAATACATCGCCTATTAGCTCTCTGGCATGGTTTAACGACTACTATCTATTCGCCAACCAACAAGTACTAAGCTGACATGTACTGAGTTTCGAGTTCGTTCGCCGCCCAAATAGACCTGGATGAAACTTAGATTTCTGTTCTGAGTCACTGTGATTGTATAGTCACTATCATGGCACTCGCAATACATATAATGCTAGTTTAAAGCTACGAGTGTAGAAAGCTTTGTTAATAAACTTCTACGAAATAAAATGTACGCCAAGCAAATTTTATTTCCTTGTAACAAATAGTACGTCAATATTACAAAAAAACAAAAGCCACTCACGATCCGTTGCTTATAAAACAGTAAACTATTGCAGATAAATATCTCCAGGAGACGTTAAACGGATTCGAACCCGCATGATTCGTATCATTCGCTCGTGATGCCGCATATCATATTCTGATTTACAAAAACTGTTGACGTGTCTCCTTTTGGTGCGTATTATTAGAACCGTTCGAGATAAAGTCGCATACGATACTAAAATTTATTTAGCTTACGCAGCTTACGTACGAAGTATGTAGCTAACGATTAAAATGTATATTTGAAATTAATATATAAAATATATTGTAACATGATAATAAATATTAAATAATAGTTTTTTTAATGAGATATAGTTAATATTTTCAATTCAATAAACTGTAATCAAGTGAATTTAACCGCTTAAAAACATTAAAAAAGCGTTTAAATTAATAAAATATAAAATTATACGTATGAAAGCAAAACTTCACTTAATTTTAGGATTTTTTATCTCTATAAATGTTTGAGAATAGTCGCCGTAAAGGTGCGAAATGTTGCCCAAAAAACAGACAACTAAACAGAAAGACAGTTACAGATTAGACGCAACCCCGTTTATTATAAACATATTAAGATATTATCTGACTCCATACAAAAAGGTGCCTTTCAAATTACGTTTAATCCCTCTATTCACTACTCGTAACGAGATAAACGATTACAAACTCTATTACAAGAGCAAAGCTTCTAAAATCGTATTATAAAAGATATAAAGAAATAAAGACATCTTGTAAAGGGTTGTTCTTTTATATTAAACTGAAATATAAACTCTAAAGCATCGCAACAGAAGAACAATTTGTAAAATAATATAAGAACAATATAAAGTCAGTTCTGCTTATAAAAATGTATTTATTCGCACTAAGAACAATAGAGTGCATTTAGCGAAGGGAAGTGACTTGTAGTGCTTACGTTCAACCACTAAGACTTTGAACATGTCTCATATTATGCAGTTAAATAAATTCCTTTTTCTATCCCCCTTCTTGGGTCATAGAAGTATACCAACGTGCTCCTAGAATATAAGTTTGACATCAACCCATTATTCTGTCTCACTGCTTCGCACGGGCATTCTCGAGAGAGAATCAGAGAGTTTTAGACCACAGTTAACCGCGCTGGCCAAATATGAAATGGCAGGCTTTACATACCTTTAAGAACTTTTTTTTTCTAGAAAACTCTAAGATGTGCAGGTTTTCTCACGATATTTTCCTTTAACGCAAAGCAGCGATAATTAAATTCTAATACGCATATCATTTTAGAAAAATCAGTGGTACGTGCCTGGGATTCGAACCTCGGACCGGCCGAAAGGCCGAGTTTCAACTATTAGGCTATCACTGCTCTTCTCAGTACAAGTTTATTAGGGATTAATTATCGCTTTACGGTAAGGAAAACACAAAGAGAAAACCTAATATCTAAAATTTATCTAAAAAGGTGTGTGTGAAATCTGCAAATTTGCACTTAGCCAGCGCGATGGACTATGGCCTAAAAATACTAATTCTAAGAGAAAACCCGTGCCCAGCAGTGGGGAAGGAAGGCATTGACGACGACATTATTTTTATAATTATTTATTCGTTTGTTATTCAAAATTAGTCGACGTCACTAAGATGAAGCATTGTATTTATTTACAATATATTTTTTATTGTGTTTATAATAGTTCATCTTGATTGCTATTTTTAACTGAAGTTCATACTTTTCGTGATTAACTCTAAAGTTTAATAATAATAATTAAACACCGCGATAATTATTGTCTTAAAATAATGCGTGTTAAGAAACAAAGGGCTGTGAACTCTTCCGATTAAATCAAAACACAAACACAATGTATAACAAATTTAATGATGTGTATTAAACTAGTTATCAGATTAAAAGAAAAACACACAACATTTATTCGTATTACCATACCAACAAAGAAACGTATGTATTTACCTACTTTTTGTATATTATAGTTGTAAATATAGTTATAGTCTAATTGAAGTTAACTAATTAGGGAATCTCGTGAGCCTAATTCATTAATTGATTTCTAACGTAAAGCAGTTCTTGCGTTTCGTTGGAAGGGTGTGGTTACCTTATATTTATCTTAGTAGCAACGCATCTGTAATCGGCTGTGAACGAGCATGCCGTTTGTTACTTTCCACATTTTAATTTCTTTTCCAATATTTAGGTGTCATATTTAACTGTAGCAATTGAAACAAATCCTACCATACCTTATATATTTTATGCAAATCCTTCAAGCCGTTTGGGAAATTGAAAGAAATTGACATACATACATATCTATATTCGAAAAACATTACCCTTCTTTTTCTATGAAAAGCATTTTCTATGACAGTTAATTTAGGTCACCTATGATGGAATCTGGAATGCAAATCGCAGGCATGCAAGACCTATATTTCAATTATATTATAAACTTTTTTTAAATTAATTATCACATTCTTTAACTGTAAACTAACGTATTTGACGACCCGCGCGGCCGAGCGTTCACCATCCCGGTCTGACGATCAGTGGGTCCCGGGTTCGATTCCAGGCCAGACAGAAATATGAATGATAAGTTTAGACAG
>DWNE01002935.1:0-17649 GCA_018249875.1 Cecropterus toxeus | reverse complement strand
TTTAAATTTTTTTTTTTTTTTTGGTAGCAGGGAAAACGGTGATTTTTTTTTGTTTTTTTTTTTTTTTTATAAACATGAAGTACGAGCAAGCAGCCCGTCTGATAATAAGTGGTTACTGCCGCCCATAGAAATTTGTAAGCAACTTCATGTAGAACAGGGATTCTGTATGAAGTCTATCACAGATGCGTTGCTACTCCCAAGGTCTGAGATGGTTGCCTCATATAAAAGTGAGCCGGCAACCACACGCTTCCACCGAAACGCATGAACTGATTCATGCTAGAAGTAGGTGTGGCGGTGGGACTTCCCCGGTCGAACTACAATGGTTCTACCACCTGGCTGGACTTCATGTTCAATTGCTAGTTCCATAAAAAAAAAAGGTTCCCCGTTCCGCGGAAGGGTTTAAATTTATAACAAAATACCGCTCTTGAGAGTAGAGGAAGTTTTTTGCACGTAAAGGAATTATAAAAATTATATATAAGATATTGAAAATTATTCAGGCTTAAAAACTCATTAGTATGACCTAGTTTAAATAAGCTATATTAATCTCCCTTTGTATTTCGAATTGTGTTTATTGCATAATGAATTCATCAGATAAAGGCTTGGAATGAATAAATTCGTATTAATGAAACCAATAAAGAATGGACTCAAAAATAACAATGTGGAGGATAATTGCGAAACGTAATATTTTTTGTATTCACATATTTTTATTGACACGTGACGAATGATTATCGATATACCAATTGGTGTTAATTCGAGATAGATAATTTTGAACCGGTCTAGAATAGCTCTGTGCTTGACTTTCCGGGATCCTTGCGTCCATTACAAGAATTTTCTCTTCGTTTTACCTTTATTTATCGAGTAATTGCAGATAGAAGGTATCTGATGGCCTCGTATAAGTCTCATATTTCTTACCGCCCCAAGTATATTGAATCACGCTAGGTATTGAAGTTTCTTCAACATCTTACGCATATACAAGCTTTAAATACATCTCTCACCAGGCGAACCTGCCGAGAGAGATCTTCTCTTGCCAATGCAGCATTAGACTAGGCATTAGATTAGCTTTTCTTGGCAGTGACAAATGAGTAACTGTGTCTCTGCTAAGTATTCATTATGACCACTGCAGAAAAGTACGACAATTATAATATTATTGAGATCTTACCCTCTTCAGAGAGGAAATGTCGAGTGATACACTAGACGTACTATCTGACTATATTACAGAAATTCTTAAAAGTAAGTAAAAGAATTAATTTAAAATTCGAATTTAAAGCTATAGTATACTCGTATTATAAAGTAGCATAAGTATTTGTGCAATTAACATACGGCGGAAGTCAACTTTATTATCATTATTTCGCATATACCGTAAATGTAAATTCGTTAGCGTGATTCAGAAAGGATTACAGCGCCATCTAGTTGTAGTGTCGACAACTGCTTTTCTATCGCTTTGTCTCATCTAACTTTAAAAATCAACGATTCTAATGAAGTGTCACTTCTCACATTTAATACCATCTTTAAGTAAAAACTGTTTTACATACTAAATTGCTCATGGATACAATGGATCTATGAAGGTATTAGTGTCGCCGTTGTGATAAAAAATAGAAGTTTTATTGTGTACCAGATTAATCGACATCAGGCATTTGATATCCATTCTTTATTGGCCTCGTATGAATTATAAATCATTTTTATGAAAGCTCGCTTTATCTCGTTGTTTCCAATTAAATTTTATTTTCATATGCAGATTCGTTTTGAATCAGTGAATGAGTATTTCATAACATTTCACGTATCCGAGTTGTTATTTATCTGGTTTTTCAAATTTGTGCCATAGACAGAAATTTATATCAAATTTTATAAACAGCAAACGACCTAGAGATCTGAGGACAGTCACTGTTACCCATGAACATTTGCAATGAACTTCAGTCAGGATCAAAAGATGTGAGGTCGGCCGTGAATGCGTCGCTATTCTTAAGGACCAAGTTGACGCTATGCTTGATATATCTTCCTTATCATACCCTTAAAATCATAACACATTGTGATGATAGTAAACAGAAATGGGTATATTATAATAATAACGCTTTCTATACTCATAGACCCACACTAGGATTTTCTCTTGTGTCGTGGTTGCTATGGACATACACAAAGACGAATACACAAACACCAGACCCAGAACAGAAATCTCAATTCATCATTCAGATGTCTGTCTGGCCGGGGATCGAACCCGGAACGTGTCGGACCATTATGGTGACCGCTTCGCCACGCGGGTCGTCGTATTCTACTACATGTATAAAAAGATAATGGAATTATAAAACATAAACCTTATCCATGTAAGGGTGGACACAATTCGCAATATTACTACTTGCACAAAAACTAAAATAACAGAAGAGTCATAATATAAAAATTTCATTTTATAGTAATATTTTTAATAAATTAAGTTAAAATAAAAAGGGCACTAAAGTTAAAATAAAAGGACAATAGTTAGGACACCAAGTTTCCAATTCTAAAATAATATAGTAAAGAGAAAACTGTACCTTTGTCTTACATTTCAATTTCGCGCAATTAATACGCGCGTCTTTCAGGAGTGGAGATTTTGACATAATGCCACTATTTCAATAATGGTCTTGTGAGCAAAGAACAATATATCCTTATATTAATTCACTCTAATTGATTTTTTGATGATATTGGTGAAACGGACCAAGAGTAAATAGTTTAAATGAGCTATTATGGTTCAGTATTGTTCAATTTGATTTGGCGCTAACAGATACTTTAAAAGCATAAAATATTTTGTATTGATAAAATTCTCATTTAAGCTAGGATTCTATTAAAGCGACTTATTAGATTAAGAATAATTGGTAATCGAAAACACTATTTTACAGCTTCTCTAATTAAAGGTCTAATTACGGATCTTTTCAAAGACTTCTCACTGAGCTTAATTAATACGGACGAAATAATTATCTTCATCACCTAGTTTTTGATGTTAAACTGACCTTTTAGAATGATTTGGTGAAAATACATAATTTATGTCTTGACTTCAAATGAAATAAAAAAAAAGTAAATATTAAAATCTATATTTAAATAAGGAAGCAATACGATTAACTCGCAAACAATAAAAGAAAATACTTTTTCATTTAAAGCAAGGCAGTGAATAAACTAATAAGAAATAAATTACAAAGAAACAATACTTTTGACACTTATAACGTCAATACGGATATTATAAGCGTACAATTAAATCTTATAATTTGTTTCAGTTCAGAGTGCTCAAACAAAAATGACGACGACTCAACCGCAACCGAGACGAAAAAGATTCATTCCTAAATATGACGTAGAAGGCGTATACAAAATTACAATTGGCGAAGAAACTCAACTACAAATTGAAATGGTGGTAGGCTCCCACATTAATGCTCAGTATCCTTGGAAAATGGTTAGCAAAGCAAAGATCATGGAAACTATAGAAGTGGGTGGAGAACTGTCTGAGTTTTTCCCTATAAAAGAACATATTGAAGCCTACACCCAAGAGTTTCTTTTAATGGGTTATATAGTGGATGAATCAAATGATGTTGACGAATTTTATGTCTGTTGTACAACTGAAGCTAGAGATCATTGCAAACAACAATCTGACAGGTTTATTAAAAGGCAGGAAAAGAAACTAGAAAAAGCCGTCCAAAAAAAGCCGAGACCTTGGAAAGGTCTAGGAAGCGAAGCAGAAATAAAAGAACTGATACCAGTTAATACAAGACCTTTGATGGAAGTTGAGATCAGAGCTAAGTTCCCAATACAAAATCAGACTAATAAATTTCGTGTGCGTGATACGAATTCTGTTAGAGATGGGTATATAGAGTTAACGCCATACAGGCAAAAGTTCAATAATGTCTTCCGCCGGCGTGTTGATTGTGCGTCACAGGCAGCTCCTGCAACTTGTGCAAGAGCAGCCCAAACAGAATTACGATATCCACAAAACATGTGGACTCAATCAATCGCAGATGCTCTTGGTGACGATAACGACGTGGCTGCAGGTGGAGATGCCTCACGTGGGTCACCAGTTAAAGAAGTAAATGAAGCAGTGGCAGCTAAAAGTTCAGACGAGGATGATGAAGTGGCTAAAGTGCCCCCAGATGAAGTTGCCTTACAAACGTATCGAGCAGCTATGAAACGTATGCGTAGACCATCTTACATTAAAATGATAAACAATTTTGTGAGTGATAAGAAGACTGAGATGGAGTCAATAGTAGAATTAAATACAGTAATGGATATATATTGCAACGATTATCCAAATCTTGTTGCAGAAAAGACTGCAGATACTTACGATTCCATGGCATTTGAGGAATATGTATGTTTTACTGATGTACGTGCAAAAGATAAATATGTTTCCTGTGCTATGTTTCACCCAATGTGGACTGGTATAGTGGCAATAGCATATTCAGATGGTTCACCAAGAGTCATGAAAGCGTTAAGTTCACGGCCAGATCCCATACAGAGAGCTGTATATGGTTTAAATCCTGTATTAATATGGAGTCATATTGATAGTTTGATACCAAAACTTTACTTAGAATCGCCGCGCGAAGTTAAAGTTCTGTCATTTTGCCCCTTTGATGAAAATATTTTAATTGGTGGCTGTATAAATGGCCAAGTTGTCCTATGGGACATAACTAATAAATTAGAAAACGTAGAAAAAATAGAGGTATTAAGCGAGAAGAGAGAAAAGTATAGAATAGCTATGAATGCTCATATGGGTTGGATGAAAACTGTTCAGGATAACGCAGTAGTGCAAGCAACAGCTTTGAGTAATCTAATGACTAGTCACTATGGTCCTGTCACAACCATTAATTGGTTATCACCTAATTTTATTGTTACTCCTACAGGTAAAATGACGATGATGCAAGATAAAAAGAAATCTCTTATGTTTTTCACCGGTTCTGAGGATGGTGTGATATTAATTTGGAATTTATCTGTTGAAAACGTCACACTTTTTGAAGGAAAAAAGGTAAAAAAATCTAAAAGAGTACTGAGGAGGCCTTCAGGGTTATTGGTTGACGTTTCACCATTTAAAGTATTAGACAGAAACTTACAACCTTGTTATAAGATCTTGTTAGGAATCGCTGGACAGCCCCAAACTTTGCCGTTACAAAGTTTCGGGATGAACCCTCCTTTAATAAAATATATTTACACCCCAAGGAACACGGGAACAGGCCGAAAATATTTCACTTGTGAGATCGTTCCTCAGAATGAAAGTGAAATAAATACAATTCTTTATTGCGGATCTCAACACGGCGAATTGGCAAAAATAATATGGGAAGGTCACGAATTCAACACTGGTGAGGTTGTGAATTCGGAATATTGCGATATAAAGTACAGTTGTCATATACACGACGGTGTTGTAACATGCACACAGAAAAATCCTTTTATTAATAAAATTACGTTGACTGTAGGAGGAAAAATTTTTGCAATTTGGTGCGATCAGTTAACAAAACGACCGCTGATATGGAAAAAACGTCCATGTCGCTTAACTGATGCCGCTTGGTCTTTATATAAACCAAGTTTACTATTTATAGCTACGTCTGAAGGTGATCTTGAAACATGGGACTTGTTACTCAGAAGCGACAAACCCATATCAGTACAAACTTTGTCTGGAAGTATGCTAACAGGCGTAACACCACACACACTGCCATTAGCAAAAAATATTATAGGTGTGAGTGATTCTAACGGATCATTTCGGATGTTTTTAAATCCACCTATATTCATGATTGAGAATCCTGTGTATTTAGGTCGTATGGAAACTATGATAATCAGAGAACTTAAAGTAATGAGATCTTTTATAGCGTGGCAAGATGACTGGATGAAAAATAATCCACAAATTCTCCTGGAAATGAAGCGTAAAGAGGGAGAGCTTTTAGCTTTAAAGGAAGAAGAAAGGAAAAGACAACGAGAATTAGAAGAAAGGAGATTGGAAGAAGAAGCAGAAGCAAAAAGGCTACAGAAAATGAAAGTTATAGGTCCAGAAGAGAGATGGCAAATGATTATACAGAAACTCATAGAGCGTACTATTGCTGTTAAGAAACGAATAAACAGAGCAGAGCTTATTGAACACGAGAAACCTTTGAGAGAATTAGAAGCACAGCGTCTAGAAAAAGAGAGAAGAATGTTAGAAATAATGAAAAATCAGAAAACAATATTTAATGACACGGTGGCAATATTATTTCCCGAGGCTATTAAAAAGCAGGAAAAGGTTAAGAAGAGCCTTCTTTCTGATGATAAGCACAAGGTTAAGAAAGAATATTTAGAAGATTATGAATACTTGAAGAAAGGCGCGTTCGCAACAGTAAAAGACCATCCATATAAAATATCATTTTCATGGGAGGCAACTTTAGCTGAAGGTAAAGAAAGAAGAGTGGCGTTAAATGCTTATGAGGATTTTATTAAAATGCATAAATCGAGGCTGGAAGACGGAGATTTGATGGCACTTGGCATTTCTAAGCATGGTGGTTCGTTACATCAAATTGGCGAAATTACAGAAGAGACTTCTGAGAGTGATATGAATCTTATGACATAGATAACTTTATTCATGTATCGATTTCAATATGTGACATAATTTTTAAATAAAATAAAAAACATATTTTTATTTATTACTTGAGCTGAATATTACCGAGATATACAAAAAATAAGTAAAATTTGTTTTTCATTGAAATTGCATAATCCAAAATAAATTGTTTTTTCGTTTTATAATTTTTCCTTCGAATGTTACCTAATAGTATTAATAATAATTTTAAGCAGTAAAAATAATTATATGTATATAATTTAATTGCCACTTCAAAAATGAAAAAGCTACTAGATTTTTTGTATCCAAATTTGTGGACATGCAAGATATAAAGTAGTTACCACATTCAGCTCCTCCATGTCGTCGTCACAGTTGAAGGAAGGGGCCACGCACAGTTTTCGCTTCATATGTGATAGTGTGATGTTGCCTCATACACTGATCAACGCACAAACATCTGAAATGGAAAGTAGAAATTAATATATTTTTAGGATATAGCGCCATCTAATCTAACCTATTAAATAACTACAATTTTGTACGGCGAAACTTATTGAACACGTGTTTGGTATTAAAAGGAACTTATTTTGTTGATAATTAATATAGAAAAGAAAACAATAATTTTCGATAAATATAGGGCCAATATACATATTAATAAAAAATATATGATTTTAAGCTGATATTATCGCGGAATTGATTCATCTTAATATGTTACGGGTACTCACGATATGCGATTTTCGCCGTGACCACGATCCATGCAACTGGGTCGAAATATCGGCAAAAAGAAATTCAAAAACGCACATCGTGATTACCCGTAACATATTAAAATTAATAAAAAATACATTTTTATCACATGTTAGTGATCGCTATGGTAGTTCACTTAATCAGTTTCATTTGAAACGACAATCTTAGTCCTCGGGAGTAATGCATCTGTGATTGACTTCAGATATATATAGAACCCTAGTTATATGAAATGTTAGTAACAGTTGTCCATGCCCGGCAGTGCCAGTTATCACGAGGCAGACTATATGTTAGATACTTCACTCTTAAAAAGTTATAATCGTGATCATTTAAATGTATTTCATATCATTATTGCAGAAACACTCTATATTAATACATAATTAACAAGATATTATAAATGGTATATATTAATTTCTGTATGATTCGACACCATAACATTAGCATTACAAGTATAACAACGTTCTCTGTTCCATATCATAAACTTTTATTTGTACAAGTATCTAACACAACAGGCGCTATAGCCCAGACCAGCATACGTACATAGATTTAATGGAACATTTGGTTTGATTTATTGCTAGCGTTCGGTAATGGTTTCCTAACAATAGGATAATCTTTGAACAGAATTGGCGTTGCGGAAACGATTGGGGTGATTATATCTGCCTATTATCCTTCTGTATTTCTACGTGTGAATGAACGATTTCCAGCCTCATACATATCTTAGAAATATCTAGCTGCAGAAAAATAAATTAAATTAATAGATGGATGAAAGGTCATAGTACATTTCAAGCTTTGATTTCAGGACCGAGTCCATCCCTCTGTTTTTTGTTTTTGGGGGGGAAACCTTTAGCCACTGCGATCACCAACACGCATGCCAGGCGTAGTGGCTATTGATAAAGATTCCTACTAGTAGACCTATGTCCAATAGTAGATTTCAACTGGATGATGGACGAATCAGCCATAGCAACACAGAAGTGGCCGAACTAAGTAGGTCTCCATCCCTATTCGTGATGATTGATGATTATCCATAGCATATGATTGTCCATAGCAATGCAGGCCACCTGACTTGTATAAGTCGGATCGACTGTATGCTACTCATTGTACAAAAATAAATGATTATTTAGATATGTGCCTTACAGGACATGACCATGTAATCGTCTATGCTAGGCTGTTAACGTAAATATTTTCTCAAACGGGTTAACAAACACACATATGTAATATCGTATAATAGACGTGAGACGTATAAGCCCTGATATTTGTAATGAAAGATGACCCAAACCCAAAAGTGGTCTACGTAAGTCTTTCATCCAAAAATGGGAATTAGGACTGATTTATTACTTGTCATTCGGAATGGGCCTTTAATTCGAGCCTCTGTCTATACTCATTTGGGATTGGACATGATCCAAATGTGTGGGTGGCTTTGTAAAAAAGCTCATAAATTACGTCATTTGAAGTATTACTTTACTTTTTTATTTTTGTTTTATAAAGCAGCAAATATATCTAATATAGCCACTCACTTTTTGTTGTTACTGGCGTCAATGAACATTTATGAATAACTCCAAATAAATTTAATTTTTTGCTTGAAGTCGGTCATGGGCTTTTTGCTATTCCCAAAGAACTAACTTGAACCTAGTAACTAAATTAACGGTTAATGTAAATGTATGTCAGTATGTGCCTTATTTGAATTTTGAACGGTAAAGAAACGGACAAAAATCTAAAAAGTTGAAATTTCTGTAATGAATTATTCTCAATCCTACAGTATTTTTTTTGATAATATTTACGATGTACAGACAAAAATAACTTTCATTTTTACTATACGTATTATAGGGTATTGATCATGGAGATGAGCAAGATTTGTTAAATGGTTATCTTAAGGAATAAGAATCTGTAGCTTTCATCAGCCCCTGAGGACTAAGTTGGAATGCCTTGGATAAATATGTTCTGGTCTGAAGTGTGTGGTAAGGGAGATATTACCACACACTCATTCGGCACAGACCATAACACAGCAATGCATAACACCGCTTTTATGAGGCAGAAGTATGTTTGGCCGTGGTGCTCCCAAAACGAACCAAACATCTAATCATCGTCTCAAATATGAATAAGCAAAGCCACATTCATTCTAGAAGATATTAAGTGTTTATGTCAACAAGAGTACTAATCATTTCTAAAATGGATAATGCCCTACCTGAACTCGATCATAGCAGAGTCCAGTATAAATCAAGTTTAAATAAAAGCTTTCGACTGACTTTGATACATGACATGGATATGGAAAAACTTCTGAACGCACGATCCACACATTCTGCAAATGACCGTACATTTGGATTGATTTATCACTTGTCATTTGGAGGGAATGGTCTTGTAATGGTTCTGATTGATCATTACTCGCTCCAATTGACGTGGAATCGTTGCTTTAATCGTTTATATTAGCTGCAGTACCCGTGCTTAACAAAAAAAAATAAGTTTTACTAGTTAACCGTTGGAGGTAGGGACATGAAAAGTGAGAAAGATGTTAACCTCCTAAATACTAGAAAAGTTTGCTATTTTGTGATCTTTTTAGAGTTTCGTAGCTAAATGTCAAAATTCGGAACCCTTATAGATTGTCCGTCTGTTCGTCTGTCCGTATGTCACAGCCACTTTGTTCGGAAGCTATTAAGACTATAGAGTTGGTAACTTGGTAGGTAAGTGTATTGTAACCGCTTTTTGAATTATGTACAAAAATAAAAAATAATTAAAAAAAATGAAAGGGGGGGGGGGTACGGGGCAAAAATCTAAAACATTGGAGAAACAGTATTTTTTATAAATTATAAATAAATCTTATTATCTTTTTTTCTATAGCGTAATTAATCAGGTTTATCGTATCAAGACATGATTTAAAAAATAAATCAAACAAAGTCATTGATACTAATTTCTGATCAAATAACATTGGCCTCCATTGTCCAAGAGCAAGGAGTAATTAGAACCAGAAACAATACAGTCATTTTTTTTAAGTCAGTTAAAATTCTTATTCTCATATTGAACGGATTATATTATTTTTAAGAACGTACAAAATCACCGTTTAATCAAATTAAATCCTCAATAACCCAACCTAACTTAACTTTTCTTAAAAGTGCCTTAGAAACGAATCCAGAACTCTTAAGTGGAAAGCTGTAATGTATACGACTAAACTATTTATGTAAATTGTACCCAATAAATATAATAAACTATCGGGTATCCTTTTATACTTTAGCACTTTAGTTTCAAACAAAATGGGAACAGATATAAAATAAAACTTTCCGAGGCAAAGTGTCTGAAGTTTCTTTCAGAATAGAATGTTTATCTATTGTATTTGTTTTTATTGTTTCATAAATTGAATTAAATACTAATAAGTACACAGTTAAGTGATACTATATCTATGTATAATATATAATATTGCTGAGTGAATCGCCATTTCTCAGGTTTTCGTATCTTTACTATTTTTTATGTTATAAAGCGAAAGAGTTTGTTTGGTTGAACGCACTAATCTCAGTCACTACTGGTTCGAATAGAAAAAAATCTGTGTTGAATAGTCGATTTATTGACGCAGGCTATATAACACCACGCTATCTTTGTTTGTCTGTTTTTCTTCTTATATAGTAGCGGGAGAAACCGTGGGGCCTAGCTAGTTTAGTTTGGAACGGAGGTGGATGTGTTAACAACATCTGTGGCCAATATCAGGGAAGACTTTTATCTTACCTGGAATTGATTATATATATTTCCATACGCTGCAGTAGCCACTTACTATCATCTGATAGATCATAAAATCTTTTGTTCCTGTAGGTAATAGTCTAAAAGTATTATGGAATACCAATTGTTTGTTTTGGATTTCTTGAATTATAATATAAAATTCAAATAAGCAAATTACGGATTTTCAGTAAAAAGGTAGCATCCAATGTAGCATTCGTGGAAAGAATTTGAAAAGAACGATTGAAGTAAATTGGACAGTGATCCAATTTTTGTAATCGTCAAAGAAATTTTATCTGTTTCAGACGAGACTAGATCAAGGCGAAATTTCTATAAGCCAAATGAAAGTACCTTCGAATAGATACTAAAATTGTTGAACGAATATGAATTGCGACTGAGACGATGATATATTATGATGATATTACATGGTTTACAATTGTGTTATACATCAGGTCTTGTAGTCTATAGGACACAAGTCTCCTGGAAAGATGGACCGGTGGCATCGTTTATTTATTACATGATAGAAGTAGCAAACGAGCACTGGACTGCAGACTACATCTTATTTTTTGTTCTCGAAGGGGAGATGTTCAAAGGTTTCTAAAGCCATGGGAGCGATACATACCGCCATCCTTCTCGGGGTCACTTAGAATTAGGTATTGTTAAAAAATATGATTAAAAATCTATACTAATATTATAAAGCAGTAGAGTTTGTTTGGTTGAACGCGATAATCTCAGGAACTACTGGTTCAAATTGAAAAAATATTTTTGTGTTAAATAGTAAATTTATTGTGAAATGCTTTAGACTACATAACATCATGTTATGTTTATTTGTTTTTTATAGATTGTTGTTATGTTTTGTTAAACGCGGGTGAAACTGCGTGGCACAGCTAGTAGTTAATAAAAGGACTGTATTATTCATATTATGTATTCGTTTATACCATGACGAACTCCAGTTTTCTCAAATGACTATAAATATAAATAAAACTACTAAAGATACATTTAATATAACTTTGATATGTCAGGATCAACTTTTGTGTCTAGGGACCTCGGTTCAACAGAGGAGATATTAACGATTAATCATGATTACCGTGATGGGTCCCGAGCGCATCCATGATTAATTATAATGAACGATCAGTTCTTAATCCAGAATTTCAAAAAGTTGGTGAATTTCTGGTCTATATTGTTTGTATTGCGCTTACTAAACTTTAGCAATGCGATATTTAGAAGACGTTTTCGAAATGAAACTTCTTTAAAATTGTTGCAATTTGAAAGTCGATGTAACGAAAGCAGTTTTCGGTATTACAACTAGATGGCACTGTACGCCTTTCTAAATCACGCTAACGATTTTAGTTTAAGTAGCTTAAGTTAAGTATACACGAAATAAGAAGTCGCAATGTGGGTCTGCAATAATTTTTGAAAAAGATTAGATTGAGAAGAATTTTTGAAAAATCGATTTTTGAAAAAGCATAAGTCTTAATACCCTTATGCTCAGAAATATTCTATTGATGTGAAATATTCAGATATAGGTGCAGATAAACCTGTTTGTTGGCCTGGCAATGCTTGATGATTTAACGCTATCTGTTATACATTGTTGAAACTATTAAGTATTGAACATACTAAAGGTTGCGGTGTTAGTTCGACTTAGTGGGGGGTACTGTTCTTAGATGGCGTTATTTTCATTAGTGTTATGTATAACAGATATAGTTCCTGTCGCAATATATGCACATACACGATGTTTCGACGACGACATTTTTTTTATTATTTAGTTTATTTCTGCCGTATGAGAATGGCACACACATTTTTTTCTGTTTTAAATAATCTATGTCTCTTTTTAGAGGTATAAATAATATGATTAATTGCCTAGCGTGATGTCACTAAGGGTCCAAATTAATCTAACGTCGCAAAATTAAGTTAAGATGAATTCTCGATTAATTATTCTAAAGATACCACCGTAGAAGGTGACACTCATATATAAATTTGAGAAATAACATATAAACAATAAATATTAAAGTAAGTGCTTTTACACGCAGTATTAAGAGTTCTATTCATTCTATTGTATTGAGAGTTCCGGATTCGATTCTCGGCCAGACGTGTGTGAAAAATGAATTTTGATTTCCACTCTGGGTTTGGGTATTTTTGTTTACACACACAAGGGATGTTTAACATTATTAACACAATTAGCAATTATATAAAATTTTATATTTGTGCTTTATTTGAAATATCTCGCTTTGACGACCCTCGTCACTTAGCAGTCACAATACCAGACTATTACGTAGATTGTAGAGGGTTCCTTGTTAGACCTCTGCCAAGCGATCCTCTAAATCATAAATTAAGATATAAATTTTAGGTCAGTTCTTTCTTCGACTACAAAATTTGCAACACATATCATCTTAGTGTAAGGTCATGAAGAACATATTATTTTCATGTTGATCTGTGTGTCTAGACGTTTATTTAGTCAACAACGTACATATAGCATTTACCGTCAAGCCAGGAAACATTCGCGTCAATCGCTCTATGTTGTAAGCGTCAGCGTTAAGCGGTATAAATGTAATATGTGTCTAATCTTTCATAATAAGGTCACGAAATTTCGCTGCAAGTTGTAGCAAAATTTTGTAAAATCGCTCAATGCTGACGCTTGTATCGTTAACCCCACATACGCGCATGTTTAGTGGCTTGTAGATAAAGTTTACCACGTCATTACCAAACGCTAATGGAAGTACATACGTACATTCGTCAAACTTTTTACACGTTCTCAGAGAATACTCGATTTCTACGCAATTTCGACTAAAAGCTTTTGACGAATGATGTCTGATGACGTTATATCCACTATTATGATAAGAATGTAATGCCTCTGAGTGATATTATTTGTAATACGTTAATATTTTTACTAACTAAAAATTGGCTTTCGACTGCGGTTGTGCCATAGAAAAACCGGCCAAGTGGGACTCGGACTTGCGCACGAAGGGTTCTGTAACATTATAAATGCAAAACGGTATAAAAATCAAGTTGTATAGAAGGTCCCCTAAAATATTTATTTTATTCTGTCATTGTATTTGTTATAGTAGCGGCAACAGAAATATACCATTTGTGTAAATTTCAACTGTCGAGCTATCACGGTTTATGCGATACAGCCGGCGCCAGACAGACGGACAGACGGCAACGGAGACTTATATAAAATAACGGAAACTTATAGGGTTTTACCCTTGGGATACGGAACCCTAAAAAGATCCTTACTACCCAAGACAACGATTCTCATTAAGGAAAAAAGCGGCCAAAAAGGTACTAACGTATAAATAATGCAATCCAATCCAATAATGTACCCTTTATAAGCATTTTCGTTGTTTACAATGCACGTATATTTTACCCAAGAGATTGGTAGGTTTCACAATTACGGCTAAAAGCTTTTTACAAAATGATATACCGTCATTCTCAAGTATGATGATTGTTTTCCATTAATATTTTCGTGTATAATACATTGAGAATTATTGATGCGAAAATTCTTTAGAATAGCTGTTGTGATTTAAAATTCTTTGAAACGAAAATGCACTATGAAAGAAGCTGTCGGCGATACAACTAGATGGCGCTTTACTTCTTTCTGAATCACGCTAACGATTTTACTTCGCGGTTTGTATAAGAGCTCAAGTTGGTAATGTGAAATAATAATAATAATTTCATTTCTGCCCTGTGTGAACTACGCACATATTTATGTTTTTTTTTTGTTTAATTTAGTTATCAATTAACAAGCATATTGTAGGTATATAATATCAGAAATAGGGTATTTCTGTTATTATATACCTACTATATGTTTACACATGTTTATACATTTATTTTACATAAGAACTTTACAATTTATGTGAAGGACAGTTTTGGGTTCTAAGGAAAATCTAAATAAAGAATCGCAATAAATCTAAATAAATAATAAATTACGTGTATGTTTATACTATTGTTACATGCTTGTCTCGGAATATATGCAACACTTAGAATAATAGGAGCTCACACACATAAAGTTGCCGGGTGGTAGAACCAGTGTAGTTCGACCGGGGAAGTACCACCGCCACACCTATTTCTAGCGTGAAGCAGTTCTTACGTTTCGTTGGAATGGTGTGATTGCCGGCTTACGTATATATGAGGCGATCATCTCAGTCCTCGGGAATGGCAACGCATCTGTGATCGACTTTAGATAGAACACCTGTTCCAAATGTATGTAATTGTAAATGTATGTAACTGCATGAATATATGCATCGTAAATGTATCCTAAATAGGATGAAATTAATAATAAAAAACCGTCCCACGTTTTCGTGTCGTGTTTCATCCGTAAAAAAATCCCCTCATGCACGCAAATAAATTTTACTTAAAACTTAACATACGTACATACAAACATACAAAGGCATTACGCCCCTTTTAGCGCAGTCAAGTATAAAAATGTATGTGAAAATTTGTAGATAGGTATTTTCGTAGTTCTATACAACATTCATACGGGCCTTTAATGAATAATTCGGTCCCATGTGGTAACATTTTAAATAAGCTTTATTCAAATTACTTGAAACGGATATCGCATACATACATATTATTAAAATCCTTTATCCTTTTAAAATTAAAATGAATTTGAATATTAACATTGGATTTACGCATTAGTATGTTTAGGCTTTTGTATCATTAGTACGTAGCCTTGAATAAATTACTTTTAAGAGGTTTCACTGTTGGGACGATAATGGCGGACCATTATTTTACTGTGATCAAAATTTTGGGGTTGAGATGCAAATACAGTTTGTAATCCGAAATTCCCACGAGTGAAGCTATACATTTTTTAAGGACGGCAAGATGGTCAGCGAAAAAAAAATTTTTTTCACCCTATCCTTAAGGATCTGGAATAGATAGATGCGAAATGTAATCGCAAATATCAAAAAGTCCTCATTTTCGATTTATTATTTGTCTCACCTTTACTAAAAGAAGCGGGTTAGACCCTTGAATGCCCTCCATATACACGCCCCTAACTCCCCCAAAAGTTAAAATGAGTTTCAACTTCTTTAAGTTTATATATTTCTTATCTCCGATCTCTTAAACTTCTGGTTGTAATTTAACTAATGATTGGAAGTATCGTGACTTTGGACCTGGGATTCAAACCCATAATTAATATTCTGAGTTTCAGAGTTGTATTAGCGATTATTATCTTTAGGGGTGAAAATGGATCTGTAATCCAACTTACTCGTTGGATGTCTCGATGGATTCATGAAACCGTCGGTCCTGGTTGTTGTCATGTTGTAACCATAGGTATATTCATAAGAACGCTGCTTTACAAATATGTGAAAAAATGCCTCAATGAGGTACCAAGCGGAAAATCGCATTAACGACGAACAAAAAAAAATAAGTATACTTACAACAAAATGAGAACATCTTTCCTTTGGGATTTTAGTTAAAAGCTACAAATTGTGTAATATAATGTAATGTTATGTAGTTTTACGAGATGTAAAATTAACTACGAAATTCTCAGCGGATAGCGTTTAAATAATAGTCACATTTGTAGTTTGGGCACGTTCCTGCATCGTTTTTGTAATATTCTTGTACCGTTTTCGTTAATTGCGTTTTCCTATTTTCTGGAACAGTTTTCTTAATTAATAGTCTTGCTGCCACACGTGTTATTGCTATATAAGCAAATAAGCAGAACTTATATGTATGATTTTAAATAGTCTAAAAAATAATCCCCAGGTTCCGCCCACATCGTTCACATTTACCACGGCAATCAGTATTCCATGTTAAGCTACGTCAGTGATTCTCAAAGTGGTCCAGGTTAACCCCAGGGGTCCACGGAAGACTCGCCGGGGGTCTACGTCGGCGTGATAAAAAACTGGTGTGCACAATTTGTATACAAGGGTCCACGAAAATTTATCTGCCTTCGAAAGTAAACTAAAATGTTAGCTTGACTTGTTTTTTTCTGTGTTGTCAAATGGTAAAAATACCGGTGTCTAGACTATTTAGATTTTTCGGTCATTTTTTTGTCATCAATTCGTACAGAGAATGACTAGATGGGTCGAATTTCGGGAATGCGATAGAAATGTAGCTGCAGGGGTCCACTGGAACCAGTAAATATTTAAAAATGGTCTTAAAAAGTCTGAGAACCTCTGATTTAGGTCATAAACTAACTGTGTGCGATAAAATTTCGCACACAGTTAGTTTTAACCTAGTAATCCAACCAATAGTTTTTGTGTGAATGAGTAACAAACACGTACATCCATAAAGTTTTCGTATTTACGATATTAGTGAGATTTGTATAATATTAAAACGAAATCTTACCGTTTATAATTATAAGTATAACGAGTGTATAATTTATACTCGTACTAAGTTGACAAGGCCTCAAAATACAGTATGTCAGTACGGATAGTATTATTACATGAAAGGTACAGGTTCATTTTAAAAAGAGATGAACCAATTTTCATGAGACTTTTCGAGGTTAAATAAGCTGGTTACAAATATATATCACAAAATCTTTAAGGTATATGATACTTAAGATTTAGGTTAGGTTAAAAACAAAAATATATAAAGCACTTACGAAACTTCTGAATATACCATTGAATATTCTATGAAAGTAACATCCGGCACCTTGCAAGCATCCATCACGATTGTGTTATGTTCAATCATAATATTTATGCTTTACGTGTTATTTCTATAGAGTGGGGCTAAAATAGATAATGGATATG
>DWNE01002934.1:0-17653 GCA_018249875.1 Cecropterus toxeus | reverse complement strand
CCAATATTCAACCCATAGACTATAGAAATATATATTTGTTTACTTTAATTAATTATTTATTAAATAATATAATTAAATATTGAAACAAGTATCAAATCATAAGTAATAGTTTGTATTTACTATTTATATACCTACCACAAATTATCAAAATTACCCAGAGTTGACGAGCAAAGAATACTATTAGGTATTAAGTTCACGTCTAACCCTTAGTTTAAGGTATTTTTAAAAGGATAAGTAAAAAATAAACTTAATCAAAGACGACTCTACGTCTCTCGGAGCGCACTAATCAACGCCGCTCTACGTCTGAGCACAGCGCCCTCTATCACAATGCCGCTATTACATTTGCTCAATAATTGCCACCCGGCCCCCAGCCCCCCGCTACAGATGATCGCATCTCAATGGGCGCAACGTAAACCTATCTAGGGACTTGGTCAATTCCTGTGGTTCTGCCGCGCCCTAATGAAATGATATGATTACAATATTAATAATTTGCATAATCAGTACTGTCCGAAAATAATTGGCAGCGCTAATCATTTACAAGGTGTTAGTCTTCAATTAGATCTTGTAAAGGTTTAAAATAGTAGTCCAGGTATTTATACATGACGTGTACTTAACATTCGTAATATACAAGAAAACCTTGCACTGAAATCTACATAAACATCTAAAAAAAAACAAAAAAAAGTTAAAATACGCAGTCGAAGGCATGCATAAAGGGACTTTAAATCAATTAAGAAATGTATAAAATATTGCCTTGCATATTTCATGGGATCTACCTCCTTCGCGAATGGCATTTGTTATTTTTATTAGAGAAGTAGTAAGCAAGCATAAAGTCAAAGAGCATAGAGGGTGTGAAAGTGGCTAATAAATATTTATAAATAATTAAGTCCAAATTAGATTAGTATCCTATCTAACGGCTACGTGAGAATGTTTAAAGTAGAGTCTTCGGGGTCGACCAGACCTACCTCTGTTAATATACTTTTATTTTACTTAAAAATGTTTCTTGTATGGTATTCACCACTTAACACTAGTAGTAGTGAGATTTAATAGTTAAATCAATTGCTGAATTTATGCTATGAAGTTAGTAGAAATTTTTCACAATAAAAAATCTTTCCATTCCATTTCTAAATAATGTAATACAGAAGCATTAAATACAATTGATATAGGTCACTAATTTTAAGGTTATACTTTTCTTACTTAGAAAAGTATAACCTTAAAATTAGTGACAGACTGAAAGTTCGGTTTCGGTTTTCGTTTCGACCAGTTTCGGTCAAAAAATCTAATTTCAGCCAAGAAATATAGTTTCGGCCTTAGTTTCAGTTTCGGCCAAAAATGCCAAAGTGTTTGTGAATTATTATGCGTCGTTCTAGCTGAATATTGTTTTTTAGGGTTCCGTGCTCAAAGGGTAAAAACGGAACACTATTACAAAACTCCACCGTCCGTTTGTCCGTAAGTCCGTCTGTCTGTCACCAGGCTGTATCTCGTGAACCGTAAAAACTAGACAGGTGAAATTTTAATAAATAATGTATTTCCGTTGCCGCTATAACAGAAACTAAAAGCAGAATAAAAAAAAATTAAGGGGGGGGTCCCATACAACAAACGTCATCGACATTAATCGTCGCAACAGGTAGATGCTTGAAATATTCACGGAATATTCACGTTTGTTGTAAGGGGGCTCCTATATAATAAACCAGATTTTTTTGTAGTTTTTCATTGACGGTATGGACCCCTTTCGTGTGCGATTTCGACTCGCATTTGGCTGATTTTTTATATATTTACTTAAACATATTTATTAATTATATAGGTACATAATTATATTTACTATATAAAAAGGTAGCTTTATCTGCAGAACTTTTACTAGCCAACAACTAGCCATTTACTACCAACTTTACGGTATCCATTTTATACGCCGGCGTATTGAGCATTAAAAAAATCACACTCAAAAAATATTTTTAGTTGATTGACTCTACACCAATGAATTTTTACCTTCTCGCAGTAAGATTAAAAAGCTAACTTTTGTAGCATACTTTTGTGGCGCGTCTTGAGTGTGTATTAATAACAAGTAACCAGCGGATAGCTTCGAGTTATAGTTATAGTTTAGAGTTTTTGAAATTGTTTTCAAAGATCTTTAAACTTTACCTACGTATGTCCCCGAAAGCAGTAGGTACCTTATAATATATTAAATCTTTCCCGTGACTCTGCCCGTTCGGGTCACATACCAAGGTAAAAAGTATCCTATATATTAATCTAGACCATAAACTACGGTGCCAAATTTCATTTAACTCCAATATGCACTTTTTGCGTGAAATGGAAACAAACAAACATACATTCTCACAAATTTTCGCATTTATAATATTTATGAGGTATTTTGTTTTTTTAATACCTATATTTCATTACTTTAGTCCTTTTTTCCCTTTTCAGTTCATATTAACCAGTCTTGTTTTTCTTTCCTTATAAGGTACCTAATTAAGTCACTTCAGATAACTTTACAAAAGTATTTTTCATCCAGCTAAATTCCATAATACATAATGTATTATTAATATGTAATTAATTTTGTCGCATGTAGACAAAATTAGTTTTTTTTAATTATTTTAGGTAAAATGATACCAGAAATACGTTTAATTTCGTTGAATCCAACCGAGGGATGTTTACCGATTTACGTTTAGCAGATTTGCGGCGACGACTGCGGCTCTCAATTCATTACGGGCTGATTAAAGCCAACTGATTTTCATTAGAGCTTACTTGCTTTTCGCTTTAAACTCACTGACTGATACGAAAATTGTCCGTTTTTTATCGAAATGAGTTTTTGTTTCAGTAAATAAGTCACGCAGTAAAGGTGAGTTGGAACAAATGAATGAACATTTGGACAATGATTGATTTTATTAAACTTCGTTTTTAAATGTAGTAATTAGTTGTACTTATAACATTCTAAGACAAAATATATATATTTAAATAGCTAAATTAAAAATGCTAACCGCAAGCTTTTAGGACATTTTTGAATACGCTACTGGTATAGAAAATCACTTTATTTATAAAAGACATCATGCCCTTCATATATTAATAATAAAAATGTTTATTATGTTATATTAAATAACAATGATGTTAAATTTCTTATACTGTATCTGAATTCGGATCATTGCCCATCTTGCTGCTTGAAAATCTTACAAATGTTAAAAAAATTATAATATTTGTCAATATCCACTTATTATTAAAAGTACCTTATTAGGTATTGAAATCAGCCAACTTTTATATTTATTCTATTTTTTATAAAGACAAAAATAAACTAAATACACGCTTTCTACACTCATAGCCCCACTAGGATTTTCTCCTGTGTCGTGGGTGCCATGGACACACAAAAAAGAATACACAATACAAATTTATTTTAATTTCAAACAGAACGATATAAAAGTTAAGTCAAAATAAAAGATTAAATCTCAGGCTCCTATGAATTCAAAAAGCGAAGAGTTTCGCCGCTTAAATGTCAAAATGCAAGTAAATATTTCAGATAGAGTGAGTTTAATTAAGATAAATGAAATGGAAGCAAAAGATAACTTTGAGCGGCCGGTTGTTAAAACGTCTGAAAATTAGTCAGTAAAATCAGAAGTGAGCCTTAAAAGTAATTACTCGAAATGAACCGACCTGATAGAAATTAGTTTAAGTAGGTTCACCACATTCACTGATTTGAAGTATCCTTGTTGAAAATGTCAACGTGAATTCAGTAGACTTTAAACAAATTTAAGTTTTATTCATTTAATATTAATTTTTATAGCCCTTATAAATCTTTTTGGTCGTCGCCGTAGACAAGAAGCTGCGCAAGAAACTGCACATAAATTGCATCTTAATGAGGAAAATGCGTGTTTACATAGATGCAATTATTAATAATTATTATTTATTGAGCAGTGATAGTCTAATAGTTGAAACTCGGCCCCTCAATCGATCGGGTCCGAGGTTCGAATCCCAGGCACACACCACTGATATTTCCAAAATTATGCGCGTAATAGAATTTAATTATTACTGCTTTACGGTGAAGAAAAACATCTCGAGGCAACCTGCACATATGAGAGTTCTTTAAAAAAAAGGCTGTGACATACGGACAGACGGACAGACGGACGGACAGACAGACATGGTGAATCTATAAGGGTTCCGATTTTTGCCATTTGGCTACGGAACCCTAAAAAGAGTTCTCAAAGGTGTGTGAAGTCCACCAATCCGCACTTGGCCAGCTCGGTGGACTATAGCCTAAAACTCTCTCATTTTAAAAGAAGGCCCGTGCCCAGCAGCGGGACAATAATGGGTTGATGATGATTATTTATTGGATTATTCCCTGGAATTAACCCGCTTCGGTCACGTTTACCATGGTAAGAGTATCCCATTTGTTAATCCAGGTCAGAAACTATGCCAAACAGCTAAATCCGACCTGTAGCACAAGCATATCTTAATCAAACATGTATTTTAACTACTGCATATTCCCGCAGCTCCGCTGGCTGTGACCACACTTACCAAGCTAATAAGTATCCCAAGTGTACATCCATGTTATAAACTATCTGCGTGCCAAATTTCATCGAAATTCAGACAGAAGTTTTTACGTGAAACTGTACCAAACACACATACATCCTCACAAGCTTTAGCCTTTATAATGTTAGTAAGATCAGCACGTCATTATTTTGTCTCAATCCGTCCCCGAGAAGTGTTTCAAATTATCCCTACAAGATTTATAGTAGACACATAGATAGATTTAATAAGATAGATATAAAAGTAAAAGTTTTAATTTGATATGGAATAAATGCGTCTATATCTTTCCACTGGTGTCCGATTTATTTATGTCTAAATATTTATGTCCCGAATTCGTAAAATCAGTTTGAAACCCTCTACTGACCCGTGTCTTTGGCGGCGACCGCAGGTACGCTTTAATTAAAGGAACCCGTTTTTCCGCTGCCCATCCGATGCTATCCGTGTTTGTAGCCTGTTAGTTCGGAGTTCTACTATTTGACACTGTCGAATAGTACACTCGCAATTTTTAAAGCTACAGAATTAAATCTCGAATGTTACGACACAAAAAATCGTATGCGAGCTTTCATTTACGAAGATTTTGATTGACAAATAAATGATAATATTTTTTTTCATATCCATACGAAATACCTATTGCTTGTTGATAAAACAATAGAAAATTAAAAGAACAATTTTGGAAATACGTATGTTAGCATTTTCTTTAAGATTTCACTTCTATCTTCACTATTCTTGTTTCTTTTTTTAAGTGGTTTTTCACATCGTTCATAAAACGTTAACAGCACATGTCTGATGTTAAAACAGTCTTTGATTTCAAAAACATGATTTTACCCCATTAAAATTTTTGAAGATAAAGCTCTAATTTTTTTTTAATCTTATTTGTTTCGTAACAATCAAAGACATTTATTCTACTATTAAGCAATAAAAAACTAATCAACTCATAATCAATAAAATTTATAAATTTATGGGCTTCAATTGAATCAATCAGATGCGCACTCGAGCAAAAGTGGTTAAAAGCTACTATAATTAAAAATCGAGATAGAAAACCGTAGTACTGTACGTATCTAATTAGTCAGATCAAACGAGTTCGTGGTAGATACGGTTAGCGCACTCGAAGCACTGTGCTGAGGTGTGCACCGAATACAACTTTTTCTATTTTCCTTCCATTTCCGAGCGCGTTCGACTGAAAAATCTTTAACTGGTTTTCTTTTCAAACCCAACTTTCATTAACGTGCATTCAATTACTAGTTCCCAGTCGCAGTTCAATCCTGTTAAAACGTGGTAAACACTTCGTTACTTTATTTTGAGATTTTATTAAAACCTTTTTTAATATACGTTTAGTTATTATTTTCCTGATTTGATTAACATCGCGGGTTATATGTAAGGATATTATATATAGGATTGTATACATATTATATCCTAAAATTCATATAATATTAAAATTGAAGTAGACGTATTTGTAAATCACGATAAAAGTTACTCTTTCGAATGATAATTATTTGTAGCTAGTTTGTACATGGTTGTTACTTTTAAAAGTTCATATGAATTAAACGTTTGATTATCAAGAGACATGAAGTCACGACAAAAACGGTTGAATTTAGTAATTTATTTTGAAAATATATATAACGAATAAAAAAACAAAATTTCACCCCAAATAAGGTTATATAGGTGTTGAAAAGTTTGATTGCAAATGCAATATAACTGTTAGTAACGTAGATGGATTTCTTGGAATTAAAAGTAAATGTAATCTCAAGTTATGAATTATTTATAACTTTAAAACTTTTCAGTTCAATCATTAGCTTAACACATAGACAAACTCAAAATATAACTAAAACTATAAAAAACATCTAATATATATATTTAGTCCGATTTTTCGAAAACATATGCGATGTATAGACAACTTTCATTTTTATTATAAGTATGCAGTATCCACATGAAGTCGCCAAAGCTACTCCTAAATACATATAAAACCACCGACAGTTTTTATAAAAGCCCTACTCTGATTACGGCATCACTTTATAAAGCCGCAATAACAACCCAGTAAGTATTAAGGATCGAAAACAAAAAACAGCAGGACCCCTTTTGTATATTATCTACTTTCCGCAGAATATTCCTTCGGAGCGTGTTATTGTGCGCTCTTTAACAAACTGCATTCGAAATTAAAATTTTTCATTTCCCCCTTACTCCTCCCTCAGTTACAGGAGCGGGATCACTTTTGATTATATTCTTCTTTCCACCGCAACGTAATTGGGATATTTTGTTGGGACAACAATGGAGTTGCACATTCATTCGTTTTAGGTATTATAAAATTGTTTTCCATTCTCTCTTACAATGCGGAGCGGGTGTGTGCTCTTGTTATTCTCGTCTGGGAGTGATTGCCGAGTCCTTTTGAGACAAATTAATGTAATCTCGTTAGATATTACTTTTTTGTTAGATGTCTTTATTATTTTTTTACGTTTTTGTTGTTGTACCTTCTAATATTTATATAAATATAGGATCATTTGGACGATTTTGTCTTGTGTTGAAGTATTATATATCTATTATATAAGATAATGTTTACACAGAAATTGACTAAAATTATTTCGAAATGCAAGATCAACTTAATTTAAAAGTAACATTATATTTTTCTAAAAAAAAAATGCATTCAAATGAAAGCTGGCAATGTTCTTAATATTTAATGATTTAATTAAGGTATGGATATTAATATAAGCTTCATTAAAATATACATTTATTAAAAAATAGATAATGTAAAACAAAAACAAAACAACTACTTGAAAAACAATACATAAAATAATAATCATTCGTAAAAATATATCATTAAGGTACCTAACTATGTCACTTTTAACTGATAACTAAGTCAACACGATTAATAAATTTGTCCAAGTGTTCGTTAATGTAAGCTTCAACGTTTCAAAATAAAACCAGTCAAGTGCGAGTCCCGATCGCCTACGTAGGGGTACGTACCATTACCGATAAAATAGGCAAATAATAACGTTTTTTTTTATGGGAACCCCCTTAAATATTTTTGTTTTATATATTTATATATAACTAAATATTCTGTGAAATTCAAGCGTTTACGTTTACGCTATTAAAGTAAGTAGAATACATATTCCACATCTAGCAAGGATGCGAGATGTTAATGAGCCTCCTGAGGTATTCCCGGAGCGCTATGACATGGGGCTCTTCAACTAAGGTTCAAATAGAGCTCTCATTTAAAGACGGTGATACATTGGCGACTCCTCTGCAAGTGTCAGAACAGACGGAACAGGTGGAACAGGAGGTAGAACCAATGTAGTTCGACCGGGGAAGTACCACCGCCACACCTATTTCTAGCGTGAAGCAGTTCTTGCGTTTCGGTGGAAGGGTGTGGTTGCCAGCTCACTTTTATATGAGGCGACCATCTCAGTCCTCGGGACGGGAGTAGCAACGCATCTGTGATAGACTTCATATAGAATCCCTGTTTTATATGAAGTTGCTTACAAATTTTCATAGGCGGCAGTAACCACTTACCATCAGGTGGGCTGCTTGCTCGTTTGCTATTTCATATTTATAAAAAAAATAGGTCACATTAAGACCTAGGTACCTTATTTGCATGTTTATTAAAGACACCAAAAAACGCATAATACAGTGGTTTCAAGTCTAAGGACCACCTTAAAATTTTAATTTGTGTTGGACACGGTTTTATTACTTTAACTTTTTACTTATTATTCTATACTCTACATACTTTCTACTATAGCCGCTCTCCATTATAATTATACTGTTCTAAGGTTCTAGGTTGCTACTTCATATTTATAAAAAAAGTATGTATAGGCAACGGTGACTACTTTCCATGTGGTGCTCCTTCTACTTGAGAAAAACTTGAGCTCTTATACAAGCTACGACGTAAAATCATCTGCGTCATTCAGAAAGGGGCACAACGCCTTCTAATTGTAGCGTCGACAACTGTTTTCGTAACACATTTTCGTTTTATTGAGTTTCAAATCTAGATTCTAAAGAAGTTTTACTTCAAAAGATAAGTAAGTTTTTGGACTGAAGCATAGTGCAGTATTTTGAAAACCACCTTGATTTTGTGGAAGTAATTCATGCTCAAATATGGCTATAAGGAATAACATAAAAGGACATTGTACACTGCACTGTGAATGTGGCAAAGCGTACCTGACGTAATGTATGTATACGGTACACAAACTCATTAATATACTATGGACAAAGATATTGTAACTCTCTAGATTTGCAGCAAACATCGGAAAAATGGTAGGAAAAATCGCCATTACTGTCTGTACACATATAAAAATATTCATACATACGTATATAGTAATTGTTTTAACTACATAAACAATTATTTTCTTTATGAACTATTTTGTTTATATATTTCCTTGAGTATACTCGTTTATATGTATGCTCGTTTACTACTTAAAATAGGTGTAATAGAAATAAATGTACATGATCCTCACTACGAGTTTATTGCGTTTCTACAAAACAATAATTGTTTATGTTTTCACCCAAATATATTGCAGGGTATGGCTGAAAAATAAATCGTAAGCGTGCAATATATATACATATATAAATATATATAAATGAATCCCTATTTCCCTTGGTCATACCATCATGCATGAACGGCTGACCGATTTCGTTAATTCTTTTTTTGTTGCGTGTGTTACTATAATGAAGTTTCTTATAAACAAATAGTAGAGTTGCGCGAATAAATTAAAAAAATAACAAATCCTAAACGTATGGCGTTTGACATAACTGTCAGTCTTATGTAGTTAAGACAAATCGAAATCTGTCGGGTCAGCTAGTGTACAATGAAGTGTAGGGACAAAAACGTAAATATAGATTGTTTTGAGCAGACGTATATAACTCGTACTACTAGTATTGTACATTTTTTATCATACTATATTACGTGATAATCGAAGATACTGTTCACGCGGTGCAGTCGCCGATGCACACCTATAATCAATTCTAGAGAAGATTCGAAATACACCTGTGCTTACCCTCATATGTTGCTACTCTAAGTTGAAACGACTCTAATAGGTTTTCCTGACTTATCACACGTAGATAGCAGCTGGAGCAAACAAGGTAATCTACCAAAAATTACTTTAAAAAGGAACAGTTAGCTTAAAATATTTTATCTAATACGGTTTTTTTTGTTACTTAATTAGCAAGTTTTGTATAAAATATGAAACGATGAAACAAATAGTGATACCAAACCTGATAGTAAATTTAAATAGTATTTGGTAAGTGGTACCTCCTTAGACGAACTACACTGGATCTACAACCTAATTCCATTGTATAGATTTAAAAGAATATTCCAGTAGGTCACATCCGTGAATCCTAGTTCGTTGTTTAAACAGGTGCAAGATTGATTACTTCGCTGGCGCCCGCGACACGGCGGCTCTAATTGACGGTGTCATAGCACTACGCGAAGACAAGGGGACCTCAATGACTGACGAGTGAAAAGACTCGCGCACCGCACCTCACAAAGACATTATCATAATGAACGTACCTGGCTTTTATGACAAACAATGATTTATGTTTTTTTTTTGCAATTTTTCAGTGTTTAAACTTGAGTGAGTACGATATTTTTCGCGCCTGCACTGTTGCTGGGGTAGTTTATTTGTATTTAATGGAAAAAGCGAAACAAGACATTTTCAATTAATACCGGGTGCTTATTATTCTTGATATAAATTATCCATATATAATATGAGTTTGTTGTGCCTTTTATGGTTCAACTCGTAATAACAAATTAATTAAGTTATCTTTTCTGACTTTGAAAGATTTTGGTTCAGAAGTTCTCAAACTTCTTGTGACTACTAAATACTCTTGAAATGATTTTCAAATAGAAACAAGAGTTTTTATACAATCCGTCTCTAAAATACGGCAGCGAAACGAAAAATCCAGCTATTTATGAAATTGCATGAAATGCTGAAAATTACAAATGAAATACCGCACCTAAATCACTTCAACGCTCCTCCGATTTTCGCTGGGCCCTACACCACTCCCGTGTAGGTCTCCGGCGACCATATTATGACTCACTTTAAGAAACACTAATCTAGCTATTATTCATTGACTGACTCATTTAATATTTACAGCGCTATTTGATATAACAGTAATATTTTGAAGTAGGTCATCAATATTCTCGACCACGAATGTTGGAACCACAGTTTATTCGCGATCGCCATTATAGAACTACTGCGTTACATTACACAAAACGTTTTGAATATTAATATTTTAAGCAGGCGAGCATATGTTGTTCCAAATGTTGTCAGCCACTGGCGGGCACGCCGAACGCGCACTCGGTAAAAATTACAAAATGAAAATTGCGGCCCGGCGCTATTGAATACATTAATATCGAATATTGAATACATTTATTTTATACCAAAATATTGAATGAATGCGAACGCTAAAATGCGAGCCGAACGAAAATCAAGTGAAATTCCCCGGAGATTTTATTCGAAATGAGATGTTCGCATTATGTTTATTGATAATTTACTTTCCGATTTTCATACCGATCGGTGCCTACTTACAATGTTATAAACAAAACAGGATTCGTAATATTACGTACATACTCAAATTTGTTTCATCTACTTCAGAATTTTCATTTCAATGTTGGAATATTTTCAACGTCTGTATCGTAAACATAAGCAATTTTTAACCAACTGCGTAAAAAGAAATGTAATATTATTAGTTAGTAATTCAACCGCGATATTGACTTTACAATTTGGAGTGGTTTTATTTTTAGTAGGCTTGAGAACAAAGTAAATATTACAATATGTTGCTAATTATATACACAATAATAAACTGTTGTTAATAGTACATATATTTCTAGTTTATATACTCTATTAAAATAACACAAAATTATTCGATTTGAGTCCAGGTACCTTAAAGTCAACTTAAACTTTAATGTCAAAAACGTGCACTCAATAATATATACTAGCGTATGATAATACTTTGGCAACGTGGGCCGCAGAGTGGTTATCTGAAATAATGCTTCCTATAACAGCCATCACAATTTGAAAAACGGCAAATAAACGGGGGCAGCAAGAAGCTCTAGGAAAACCCGCGGACCGCACGGAGAAGTTCGGAGACCGCGGGTTGCCGTCCACCGATATTCAGATGATAATAATATTAATAAATTAATTTGATATTTACATATTTAGTTTGTACAGTAAATCATCACATAATACCTACGGTTCATTAATTTTGAATATCATACGTATAATAGGTATTAGGTACACGATCGAATATGTATAAGGGTTTTTCATGTTTAACGTAACATCCTAGCTATTTCCAGAACGCACTAGTAACATTGTTAAAAAAAATCAGCAGTCTGTTATTGATTAATTTTTTTTTTCAAATTAACGTTTATGTAAATGTAAAATTTTGGAATTGTCTAATTATTAGCTTTCATTTGATACCTATAGTGCTATAGTAATAAAAAAGTTGACCGTTCTCAACTTTTTTCCATATTTATAGATGCTATTTTAAAGAAATATATAGCCTAGCTCACTCTACAAAAATCTCTTAAAAAATATATCACATATCACAATCCGTAAAACTGTTTGGGCTGTCGCGTATGCCAAAGCAATTGGATGCACATAATTATGTACATACGTAAGGAAAACATTTACCTCCTTGAGGCGCAGCAAGATAATAAATTCAAACCATACGAACACTATATATTCTTCTAAAGAAAAGTACAATGTCGATTTGTATAGAGAAACAAAACCCGAATACATCAAAATAAATCAGAATCATTCGCCAGCAGAGACTACAGTGAAGCAGGTCCAGTTTAATCAACTTTGAGCTCGATAGCATCCGCGCAACAATACGGCTCCATGCAATCAATTTGTGTATTCAATCATTCCCGTCTGTACCGATATGAATTATTATTTTCAAACATAGGCATCGGACAACTGATTGTGTATTAGAGATTTGAATAGCCTGTATTATAAATGTATTGCTGTTATTTAGAACGTTATTCCAGTATGTTTTTAATAAAGTATATAAGCATTTCGTGTATATAATATTAATAAATGTTAAAACAAATTCTTTTGATTTTTTTTTGGATAAAGAAATAGAAGTATAGATTTTGAGCCTGATTGCGCCACTTCTGAAAATGGACCATAGAAGCAATTGATTTACAAGACTTTGACAGGTATTTTCACTGATTCTTTGAGATTGAGAGTAATAGCTAATTTAATTTCTCAATGACGAATCAATACATCAAATTAGACTTTGAGAAATCTCTACATTTTTTTACATCATAAGATTTTGTAATATTTCACGTTGGCTTAAATATATGAGCCGAAAAATATTTAAATTTAAAAAACAAATAATCCAATCACATTAAAAAACGCAAATTGCCATAACATTTGCATATGGGCATTTCATTGGCCACCCTAACGTAAATCCATCGAAGGCCCGTCGAATCTCGAATGTGATTAAAAATAACAGACCGCCCCTATAATAGCTGCGATTAATTGCATGAGCCGAGGTTCCGTAGTGAGAAAAGAGTGCAATCACATTAGCGGGTGAACCCTAAAATTTTAATCTGAGCCACAATGGGAGCGATCGTTGATTGCAACCAGCGCGCATATGCATAGTCTTTGGGGATCACTTAGCGTGTACCGCGGTGCTTAATAACTATCAGCTTTATCGGACTCCATTTTTGAATGAAAATTGTTTTGCGTGCTTCTTTTGTGTTGCCATTTATTAACGCCGGTCAGCCGTTACTCGCAATTCACTTTTTAATACTTTTTGTGCGGATTTTCATTTACGTACGTTGTTTGATTTCATATTGGATCGCTTATGAGTTTTTATGTCTATTGTGGGACTCGTGTTTGAAACAATCTACTAAGTCATGCATAAAGTTGATTTTGAATATGAAATGTGCTAGTGCCGTGGATACTATTTTATGCGATATTTGAGATTTTATATCACCAATACTATCATAATATATTTTATATATAGAAAGCAGTATTTTTTTGTTTAGGTTAATATTGCAAATTGGCTGTTTAGGTTTTTATATGACTTTAACTGGCAGTAGAATATTTAAAAGAGAGTAACATAAACTATTATATATTATGTTTCTATAAGTAAGGAAATATTATCTTTATGTTAATTGTTACTTAACTTTTTTGGGTAGATAAAACCTTAATGGATTTATAAAAAAAAAACTGATTCATATTACGTGAAATAACATGAAAAGTAAACTGCAACCTATTTTAATATCACAATTTGTTGATTATTAATTATTATATGTCATCAAAAACAAACAAAGTACACTTCCAGAAAACGTACTCAAAATTAATAAATACGTAAGAAATAAATATAGACACGTAACTTCCAATGTCCCGCGGTGTAGCAGCAACGAAACGGGCGAGGGACGAATTGTTTTCATATTAATAGCATGTCGAGAGGTCCACACAAAGGCAGAGAACCCTTCACGAGGTAACATGTTGTTTATGGCCATTTAATCACAACTTTCGGTATTTATTTATTCTATTATTATTCGAATGGGCTTATTAATGACTTATTACAAGAAAAAAAAAAGCTTTCTACACTCATAGCCCCACACTAGGATTTTCTCCTGTGTTGTGGGTAAAGACTTTTTTACTCCAATCAATGTAATGTAATGTAATGAAATGTAACAAAATATAATTTGTACGCCACTATTTGGCAAATGTGAGTTCCAAAAATAAAAATGTACCAACATAAATTTATACAAATAAAGTTATAAAGTATAAAGAACAGTATAAAAGTAAAGTATACTTGAAATTTGTGTGTCAAAGTCAACCCATTATGGTCCCACAGCTGGGCACGGGTCTTCTCTCAGAATGAGAGAGTTTTAGGTCATAGGCCAGCGCTGGGCAAGTGCGAATTGGACTTCACACACCTTTGAAGAACTTTTGTTCTTACCCACCTTTGTTAACACACACAGAACTCTTAATGAGATCTATTGATGTTTTGAAAAACCATAAATAACTCTTTCATTTTTCATTTTTCCAAATTTTTGTTAAGGATCAAGAGATATATTTTTTCAAATCGTAACAGAATCTTGCAGAAAATGTCTTGCGGGTTTCAGAACTGCCCTTTAATTTTCCGTGGTGCTGTTGGTTGCCGAGATATCGTCGATCATAGACAAAGGGTCCTTTTTGATTCAAAGTCTGATATCTTAACCTAAAAGGTGGAAGCGAGGTTTAGAAAGCGTAAAGTGAAGAAATAAACAAGCTATCTGATACATATTAGTCACTTAATTAGGAAAAAGTTGCAACCGGTAAACTTGGAAAGAAATGCAAAAAAATGCAACTATTTTCTTATATTATTTTTTCAAATTATGCGGATCACATAGCTTTAAATTGTTTGATAAAGATTTTAATTACGCTAGTACCATTTTTACCGAAATATAACATTCTGCATAATCACAGAAAATTCGTAAAAATGTTCATAATTCATGATCCAAACTGTCACTAGAGTAGATAACTAGATACATCGCACAGTGCAGGTACAAATATCTAAAAAAAAACATATTTACAATATATTATATAAATATAAACAATTATATAATAATACGTGACGTTGTTAACGAGGTTGTTTTTGCAATCGTTTTACATTAATTATACGAATGTCTTTTTTTTACCTACACTATTGGAAATAAAACAAAAAAAGTAGGGTCACCAAAGAAGTACTTCCACTACTCTAAAATTACATTAAATCTCAGGCATTTCCATAACATTCATATGCCTTGAAACCATGCAAAGACTTGCTTTCTTAACAATTAGAAAAAGAAAAACTCAAGAACAATATGTTACTCAAAATAATTACATTCCGTCACAAATTTTTCAACGATATAAAATTCGGGCATTTCAGCTTAAACTCGGCTCGGTTTGCATGAACTAATTTACGTTTGGCCCAACTTTTTCCTCGCAAACGAGTCCGTAGCAAACTGATTTACGCTCTCGTAGTTATTACGTTGTTCAGGTGCGGGCGACGTAGTTTTGTTTCATCATGCACCCCCAGCCTCCCCAACCCCTACACTACAGTACAGTTTCGTCGCGTCTGAAAATTAATTCCTCAACATAATCAGAACTTCCGTAAGCGCGCCGCCCGCACCGCCGCGCCGTATCTTCACTCTCGCGAAAGATATTTATTTGGTTGCAGTTTTATACTTTTAAACTTTGCGATCTTTGATATGCGAGTCATATCTATTCATACCCTCATAAAGAATCCGAATAAGATGAAACTGTGCAATCTTGGTTTTTAAAATAAATAATAGATGAAATTTAACAATCTTCTGATTATTCATCCTTAAATTTTTTCAAGCATAAAAGACAAATTTAAATAAGCATCGCTAGATATTATAGTACTTTTTTTTATCGTAATTCGTATATATAGCTTAATTTGTAGTAATTGTTGGTATTAAATGGTTTTCAATTTTACTTTGAGACGGTAAGTTAATGAGGTTCACAAAAAATCTGCAAAGATTCAGCTTTGAATCAAAATATTTTTAATCCATTTTTTAATGCAAAAATCATTACTTCATATTAACTAACTACAATTTACTCAAATATTGGAAGACGTTCTAACCTAGAATCGAACTCGTCTCCTCTATCAAACTAACGACGAGTCCACGAGGCACCGTGTTGTAGTTAAGACAAAAAGGCCCAACGTCATAATTAAAAAAATCTCGTGCCTGCAAAGAAAGGGGGAAGTGGCGTGAAAGCAAGACGGATGGGGCGCCACAGAGGGGCTCGCAAAGACAATGTGCGCTTTGGACGCTCAGCTTAATCATAAATATATCAAGCGGAGACGCGGAAAGCAACGTACACACTTGCCAGGCGTTTTGCGTTCCGAACATGTTAACTTTAACGATTCCTATACTCATAGTCCCACACTAGCATTCTTTTCTTACCTCGTAACCATACAAAAACATTCAGACCCAGAACAGTAATAATTCATAATTAGTATCATCGTTAAAACATTCAAACAAAAAACAGACTGCTTAAAACGAAATTTTTGTTCATAATGATAGATATTTAATTTAACGTTTATTTGAGTTTCTGTCAAAATAGGTAAGTAGTACAGTAAGTATTACAGTATGTATATTTTTAGATTGGTACATTTACTAGCATTCATGTGATAGCCATAGTGTCGTAACAGTAAAAAAATACATCCCTCCCCCCTTTTTCCTCTATGTCCAGGCCCCATTTTCAAAAATGATATAGCCTATGTCACTATGCAAAATGAGACGATTCTAATGATGTCATACGTCACAATCCGTCAAGCCATTTGGGATGTAGTGCAAAAGAATATATACAAATAATATATACAAACATACATTCATACATACATACATTCATACATACATACATACATACATACATACATACATAGCCCTCCTCCTGATGCAGTCGGGTAAATATTTGATTGCCGGAGACCGAACCTGTCCCTCTACGTGTCAGACTGTTATGGTGAGCACTGCCACGGTTATCGTCTCCAAATAAATTTCTTTATGTGCATTCAAATAAAAGGTGAGCGGGAAATTTGAAAGATAAGACAAGAAATACACGAGTAATTTATATTGTCAGTCATAAAAAACTTATTTCGTATTTTATATCAACAAATGTTTTCTGATACCTTTGAATTTTAAATCTATATTATGATGTATAAAATTTAGATAATCGATATGTTAGAAGAAACATTGCTTTATAAAATAATTTATATATCTACGTGTGTTTATAAGAAAAACTTAATCATATATCTTAATCTTATGTTAAGATAATAATATGATTAAGCTTTTCTATTGTAAACATTATTGATTAAAGATTTTTGTTTGCGTTTTAAATTAAAATGTTGTAAAGTTTGTTTAAAAATGAAAATATTTTTGCCACATAATATTCCTTAGAGTTTTCATAAAATCAACTAGCTTTGTGACTTGTTGTTATTAAAATTTAGCGGCGAAGATAAGTCCATTTTTAATTTTATATATTTCGATATCTAGATTATTCACAGATACGTTGCTATTTTAATTTTCAGTTCATTATTTACAATAACGCATATTTATTTATTTATTTATTTAATCTCTGTTGATCACAAAAAAATATGGACAAAAGGCGGACTTAATGCTGAATAGCATTTTCTGCCAGTCAAC
>DWNE01002933.1:0-17654 GCA_018249875.1 Cecropterus toxeus | reverse complement strand
ATTCGCCCCCGGGTGGGCTCGAACCACCAACCTTTCGGTTAACAGCCGAACGCGCTAGCCCATTGCGCCACGGAGGCCATGACACTCTCGTATAAATATAACAAACATACTGATATAAGATATACATATTTAAATACATGCCTTTGCACACAAAATGGTTACACGTCACATTTCTAAAAATATGAATATTAATTCAACGTTAACCTCGGTATAATTAAATTCGGTACATCTCTCAGCCATCTGTTAAAATTACTAAACAGTAAAATTAATCAAACAGTTATATATATTTGTTTAATCTTGTCATTGAAATAATCACCATTAAGCTCAATAGTTCGAAGACTTTTTTTGTTTTTGAGGGAACCTTCAAATGGTACCCGAGGCCGTGGGAGCCACGCCAGGTTATGTGGGATATTTACAGCACTAAAACCCGGTGACCGTCTTCAGCGCTTTGTTGAGTCCGGGATCTCCAACGGAACGCAACTGGAGTCCTTCAAGCGCGATGCCCCTTTCTGGCACTTTCAGCAGCTTTTAAGCATAAGCGTTCACCGTAACTTCTGTTTTTTACGATGGCAAGCGACCACACAGGCCACCGTCCTTCCCGGGGTCTCTTAGCTGGACGATTCGAGCCTTGCCTCCGACTCTTGCCGCTCGCAACCCCGGAAGCCGCTTTTAGTCGCCTCTTACGACAGGCATGGGATACCGTAGCTCTATTCTGGTTCCGGTTCTACGATGACAAAATAGGCCGAAGCCTAGGACAGCAATGCAATAGGATGCAATGTACGAAATTCAATATCCCTGTTGAGAGCACTGATACCCGTAACTCAAGTTTAATCTTATAATGGGTATCTGAGTTCAATAAACCACCTTTATAACTAAAACATTGTATACAACATAAACATTGTACAAAAAGGTGTTGTACATTATTTGGTAAATAAAGATTATTATTATTACAGCAAATTTAAAGGAGAACACAATAAATTTACCTTTTGGACACGCAAATAAATATTGACGACCTTAATTTTTTCTATCAATTCTCGTAAAAAAAAACTTAAAAATGTATTTATCGTGATGTTTCCATAATTTTCAGCGCAACAAGAAAGGAAATATTTTAACACCTTCATTTTTGTAGTACAAGTATTTTAATAGAAATAATGTTACTTTCTATAAAAAAAATCGAGCCTTTTTTTATGAGATTGAATTATTTCAAGTTTATGTAAATATGTATGTTTATTACTTAGGCATTACTCCTTGATGGATTTTAATACAATAATGATGTATCCTTTGATTTGCCTTAATCGGGGTAACATAGGCTATACGTTTGTAAATATAGTGCCTGTATATAGGAAAAAATGTGGGGGAAGTAAAGATTTTTTTGTATCTTTAAAATATTTTCTAATGCTTATCATAAAAAAAAATCCGCCTATCATAAAAACTACATTTCGTAACTTAAACTTTTGATTTTAATAAGCAAATTTCCCTCGCCTTTTCTATTCAATTCAGTTTCCATTGCAAAGAGTCCACCTAAAAATGATATATTAGTACTCACTTCCGGTCCAATATTTTCAACGACAATTTTATTCATTTCTGGGCAGAAGTAACGCGCCCTGGCGAGCAGAATGAAAGCATTCCTCATCTCTTCACCGAATCCTTTGATGACCCTGAAATGAAGAAATATTTATTTGGGTTCCATAATTAAAGGTTGAAAATGGAACCTTATTACTGAGACTCCGCTGTCCGTCTGACCGTCTATCCGTCTGCCCGTATATCTGTCACCGGGTTGTATCTGATAAATCATGATAACTAGACAGTTGAATATTTCATCATCAGTGACTCATCAGTTCATCACCACGTTGATGATGATGATGATGATGTATTTCTGTTGCCGCTATATTATCAAATATGAAACATAGAATAAAGTAAATATTAAAGGGGGTTAATTATTTAGTTATATATTCACTTTAAGAATACATAGTCACATTGAAATAAAATCAATATTAAAGGGTTTTTTCCGTTTTTATATAATGGTACGGAACCCCTCGTCCGCGAGTCTGACTCGCACTTGGCTGATTTTTGTTTTCGATCAAAAATAATTGTTTTAAATAAACGTAACAAACCCGTGCTAAGGGCAAAGTGTATAATACATTTATTTATTTTAACTTTCGTTGCTTTCAAAGCACGTAGCTAGGATTACGCTTGTTTACGAAAACAGACACTCGATTTACTTCCAAATTACGCTAAAGTTTATGTTTATGTTTACGCGGATGAACTTGAAAACAGACCGTATCCGAAATGTTCGAAGTTTTGCGTACTTTACTCTCTGTTAAATCCATTATATTATTTTATAACCATTTTTCCTGTTTATTTTATAACGCTGATATATCCGAACTGTATAATAATTTTGTAATAAATTTATTGTTGGTGTTTTAATTGGGACAGCATATTTATATTACTCACTTAATGCTAAATGGCTTATATTTATTTGTATTGAACAGCCAAAATAGCATTTATTTCACCAAAAGGTATCTTATTCATCTAAAATAGGAAAAAATGCTACCTAAAGTTTATAAGCTACGTCTGGTTTGTACCTTAATAACATTATCATGGTCATAAAATAATAACACATAAGTAACTTCCCGCGACTTCTTCGACATTATTAAAAAAAAATGTATTTTAAGCAAGTATTTCATGGCTCGGTGGCGACACTACGTGTATCTGTGTAGTCGGCTTTACGGGAATTATGAGTCTTAGTCGTTCAGCATTTAGTCGTTATTTATTAGGATGAGAATTGATACGGAATTGAATAAAAATAATTCGCAAATAGCCCATTTTTTAAATATTTTCGAAATTAAACTGTAAACATTTTTGTCCTTAGATTAAAGCAGAACTAGTATAAAAACTAAAGGAATTTTAGACTTTTGCATTCTGCAGGTGGTACAAGAAGTAGGTTCCACAGAGCAGATATCACTTATTTAGTTTGAAGCAGTTCTTGCATTTCGGCGATTGTGGTTGCTGGCACACTTTCATATTCTGAATCCTCGACAGTAGCAACGCATCTGTGATTGACTTCAGATAGAAACTCTATTCAAACCCAATTACAATAGTATGGCCTACATACTCGTGTTATAAAAAAATAAATAGGTAAATTAATATAAAATACATCATGCTTGAAAAGAGAGTTAATTTTAAATTCTTTCAGGCGTTACGCAAATATTTTCCACACAAGTAAACAAAGAGTAAATAAAATTTTACTTCGGGACAGCTGTGAAGGTAAATTTGACTTGAGAGAAAATTGAGTCGGTACAGTGTTTGCTTAAAACTCATTTTGAGGGTGAGCGGTGAATTTCATAAAAAACACACATTCTATTTGCCTCCTGAAAATAGGGTCATGTTTGCGTAGGGTCCTTAGGCTTCACACACTTGTTGAACCAAAAACAATAAAATTAAAGCCTATTTTGTTATTGTTTTTCTTCACTTATAAGCTCCTTACCTTTCATTTGAAAGCACCAGTATTATAATATTTTATTAAACGGAAGAATAATAATGAGAATTTAATATTTTCCGAAGTAAGACATCCTACTGAAATTCAATCGCCACGAGGTCCAATTTGTCTCAATTAAAGCGGTTTAAATTACCGATACAAAAACTTTTAAGGACGAAAATTTTAAGGACAAGAAACCGAGTGGGCGTTTCGCTCGCGAACGCTCGTAATAAATACAATTAGCTGAGATAATCCTTAGGCCAACTGCACATTGGTTTTTATCGCTTTAGTTTTTTTTTTATAAATATGAAATAGCAAACCAGAATCAGCCCGCCTGATGGTAAGTGGTTACTGCCGCCCATGGACATGTATGTGATAATTTCATATCGAACTATTCTTTCAGATGAACCCCTGTTGGTTCTATCTGAAGTCAACCACAGATGTGTTGCTACTCCCGAGGACTGAGATGATCGCCATTTAAAAATGAGCCGAAACTTGTTACTTGTTTTTGTTTAAGCTTTGTATTTGTTGTTTATAGGACCGATGTGTGGACATTTGAGTTGCTTAATAGTCAGTAATATAGAGTAGTATAGATTCATAAGCTATCAAACCGATTGACAACAATTTTTGCATGCGATGATCGTTTAGTCAAATACCGCAGAGTGAGAAAGAGACGAATGGCAACGTCACTGGTGGGCAATGCACCCATTGTAGGAATTGCCTGAAAAAGGAGACCCATAGACACTGCGCTACGTGTCGATGTTATAGGGCGATGATTTCGCTCTCATCATAGGGTAACATTAGTACACGAGCGTACCATAAAGAGTACAGTACGTAGTACATAATTATAATTTCCTCGTCGTGATCCAGCGAAATATGGTAAGTACGGACTTAGAACTTACGTATGTTTACTAAACCAACACGTATCTAAATTATTTTTTACCTTCTTGTGGCAAGGAATTCTGTTCTATTTTTTGTTAAAAATAGTTTTTTCATACTTTTAGTGGTAATCTCTTTCCTTTGGAAAGTCGGTTTAAAAAAGGTCCTTTGTATTTTATTAAGCCTCATTAGCAAACATTTTATGTACCATTACCAGGTATAACTGAGAACATTTTAACTATTAGAACTTTATCAGTGAAACATTGGTGCTCGCAACTCAATTTGCCGTCGTATTTGAAACTTCCATCTACTATTTACAGTAGTTAGTAAATTATTGATCGGGAACCCGACTGCTTACCAGCGTCATCTAAAAGCCCTTATTAAATTAGAGGAGTTCAGAGAAATTTTATTAACAACGACGAGAATAGCGTTAACCTAATGGCTTTTGTCCCTCGCTTCGTTTATAATTGCCACTGAAAAAGAATGAAATCCTTAATGACAGATTCCAGGATAAAAGTATACTTTCAACTTATCCTGGAAGTTGCACGGGTCTTCCGTTATCAGAATGTTTCTTAACATAAAAATATTTGAAATGTTTGAAATGAAAATCAAAACAGATCAGATTCCCAAGACGGTAGAACCAGTGCAGTTCAACCGGGGTAGTACCACCGCCTCACCAATTTCTAGCGTGAAGTACTTACGTTTCGGTGGAAAGGCTTGGTTACCGGCTCACTTATATTTGAGGCGACCATCTTAGTCCTCGGGAGTAGCAACGCATCTGTGATGGACTTAAGATAGAATGTATATGGGGTTACTTACGGATGTCTATGGGCAGTAGTAACCACTTACCATCAGGTGAACTGTATGCTCGTTTGCTGCTTTAATCTAATAATCAAAAATTCGCTCCTACAGTACATCTGAAAGCTCAGTAGTTCTTATCTGAATCCTGATATACACGGGGTAAGTAACTGACTCTGAATTCGAGATATTTGCTTTGTTGCTTTCGAGATATTTGTTTAAATTCAGCACAGGCTTGTTACATTAGAGCTATGGTCGTAGTACAAATTTATTACAATCCTTAAAACAATCTTTATTCAAGTTTTAACCCATACCTTGCAATGTACTCTATGATTGCCGAAAACGTACAATGATTGTTTTAAGGAAAAGTACTAGGCCACACAAGTAATAAATTAAAGATCAAAGCAGATCACACGCGATGCTATGCCTTGGGACTCAATAACGCCTCGTATGAAACCCTATTTATATGGGAAAACGTAACCAAAGCTGGCGAAGCTGACATGAGTTAGTTATAAACATAAAATTATTATAAAAGAGTGGGTTGCCTAGCAGGGCATCGGAAGTGGAACTTGTAACAATATTCAAAACAGTATCTGGTCTAGATATTGGTAAAGGTACTTGTGTGTGTATATATTTCAATAACATCCACGATAGAACGATTTCTACACTAAACTATGCATGACTTGCGTTTTATTTCATACATTGTTAACGAGTCACGCACACAAATACACAATACCAGCTCGTACATTTGAGTGAACACAATAAATTTGTAAAATAAATGGCATTGTTACAATAGGCGAAATCGATGTACTAAATGGAACGGCATGCAAAAGGAATTTGTTAAAGGTAAACATACAAAAGGTTTTTGATGCAACTAAAATAACAAAGAGGCATTCCACGGTCCAAAGAACTTTTCAAACTTAATTTAAATAGAATATATGTTTCACTCTTTAGACCAGGCTATAAAGGCTATGCAGCACCACAAATATAAATAAACTGCAACATAATTTTTTTAACTTGAGGTAGCGAACGAGTGTTCCATCTTGTGCGGTCACCACTGCCAATGGACATCTATACCCACCTCCTTATAGAACACAATTTCTACCTGAAGTTCATTACGTATGCGTTGCTATTACTGAGGATTAAGATGGTCGCCTCGTAAGTCAGCCCCCATTCAAACCCTTCCAATGTAACGCATAAATTATTACGTTTGAAGCAGATATGACGCCGGTACTGCCTCGAATGAAACCTCCTCGTTCTAACAATTTGACCGATCGTACTAATATTATAGACAAAGTTTGTAAGGATATATATATACATATATATATATTTGTAACGTAAAAATTACCTACTAATCCGTGTTGGCTAAAATTCGACTCACAAATATTTTATCGCTGGATTACAAAAAGAATACTCATGGTTGCAGTAAATGACCGAAGCCGGCGGAACCACAGGTAAAGGCTAGTTGGCTTTCTCATATACATGCATGATAACATGTTTACTCTGTACTTACAGATATGATGACACCTTTGTTATTTCATTCCAAGGTTTCTCAAAACATTGTATTATCTTATTAGAGAACCGACTGGTTTCACCACCTTTCAAATACATGTCGTTTTGCAAAAATAACCACACAGTTCGAAATTCATCTATTTAAAAAAACATATACAGTTTTATCCAAAAAGGCTTATAATTGAAAAATAAGGGCTCTAAATGATACACCGTAGTTAATGGCTTTTGATATGTTTCTATTATTTTAACTTAATTCATAAGAATGATGAAAAGATAAGCATTATTTAATTTTTATTTGACTCTCCTGTAAAACTTCCGTTTGTGAAATGTGTTATTATTCAATCCAAGGATCGAATCCCGTATCATATGAGACGTACCGGCTTGACACCGAATGCAAAAAAATTGCTTTACGTCTACTTTAAAACACCGATACTGATAAAGAAAGGCCTGTTAGTGATTTAAATTTCCGCATAGAATTTGATTGTGTAAACAAGAGGCCTTACTAGGAGGACGATCGGAAACGCGATTATAGAACGAAACATGAATATTCAATGTCCAGATGTTTGCGATCGAAGGCGATCTAGTCGCCCATAGACTGTACATTTCAGGAACTTAATCATCGTGTCTGCTTAGACGTCATAATGTCATAATCAATGGCATGACATAAAAAAAAAAACAAGAAAGAAATAGTTTATTATCAGATCAGATATATTTTTTAACAAAACTTAAACTAAATTTATCGCGACAAAGAACGAAGAAAGTAAAAGATATATATGTACCTACATTTACTACTTTCTTCATTCTTAAAGCTTATGTCACTCTGCAATCTGAAACGAATCTAATGTCATACGTCACAATTCGTTAAGATGTTTGGTCTATATCGCGTTTCAAAGAAATGGACATATGTATATACAAATATACATACGCTCGAAAAACATTACTATCTTTCTTACGCAGTCGGGTAAAAAGTTACTACACATACAATGTATTTAGACTACAATACAAAAAAATAGACTACGCATACAAAAATTATCACGGAATAAACATATTTGTCCTTAAATGGCCCCTACCACAGTAGATTGACAAGTATGCGGTATAATAAGATGGATATGTCAAAGATTGACAGGGGATCAAGTATTCCATCGTTCATTTTATATTTTCCCATTCGTACCATCTGCCATGGTTGAGCTTTTCAGGATTATAATTGACAAATAACACGTGAAAATGTACCGTAATTATCTGATTCATATAATACATAATGTGTTAAAAGTTTTTAAATTAACGATATATTTATAATTTAATCCGTTCTTTTATTTAGGTTAGAACCCAAACTCCCTAGATTTGAAACGTAACGTAACAATTCCGATACCATGAACTTTATGTTTCTTATACTTATACTTGAAACTATTAAAAAGTAGCAGAGTAGTAAGAAGTACCTACTCGTATCGTATAGATGATACAATATGTCAAAAGTACATACCTAACCATTCTCTAAGTTCATTGCATTCGCAAAGACTGGAGAACATTCAATATAATTTAAACATTGAAACCAATACTTAAACTAATTAGAACAATAAAAATTGCCGTTACGGGGACGATTGGCAGATGTGAAACATCGTACAAGTAGTATGCATAAAAGATAAGATTGCGATAGGAAGATAATATATTTTCAACGCCATCTACGAACAGTACCCCGCAATAAGTCGAGCTAACACCGTAGCCCGCTTAGTTTTATTCGATACTTAATAGTTCCGAAAACTTATAATAGATGGTGCTAAAATAAATAAAGGCGAGCATCGCCATACCAACAATCAGATTTAGAACTATGTCCTAAACCAACATTTATATTTATTGCTTTTTACATTTTTGTGGTATCGTAGTTGGTTGATTTGATAAAAACTTTCTGCTTTGCAGAATCACCAATATGCATGAGATATGACGTTAACATCTAATATGTCTGTATGATATATGCGTAACAAACACATGAATCCCCATATTTGTGTTTGTAAAGACCTCTTCATATTATATAGACAAAACCGATAACCCTATCAAATTTGCCGAGACTTAGACCGTCTGTTTACATTATCCTATGAAACGTGAAAGCGTCCTTCGATAAATAACTAAATTACTATAAACAGTCTATGCAAATTTTGTATAGATGTTCATCACATAAATATCTATCTACGTAATGTTCAATTATTATTAGTTACTTGTTTTATGTTTAACATACAAATGATTTAGTTCTTTCTCGTTTGTGGTTAGCTTTTAACTTAAAATGCATTAACTTTAAACTTAAAATCAATTTTCAAATTATAATATAAAAAAGGTTTTAAAAACAAGATCCGATGTATGCTATATCACTGCCAACTGACACAATTCCAATGTTATATCATAGATCAGTCATATTTTATTGCAGTACCTAACTACAAGGCAGGCGAGACACCTCATGGAAAGTAGTCAACGTCATTATGAACATTTGCAACACCAGAGAGTTTTTTTTTGCACCCTTCTCAAGGAGCCCTATGTCGTAACGCTCTGAGAATGCCCCAGGATGAAGTTAAAGTTCAAGTGTTGAAAGTCACCAAGACATAAATTTACTTGTAATTGTAATGATAATAACTTATCAGAGTCTTCATCCAACATAAAATGTCCCGCCGGGAATGGAACCCGGAACGAAACAAAGCGTGAATGGCTTACAAACTGCGCCCCGCAATAATTGGCAGTCACTGAAAAATTACTACCATCAGTGAGCGAAGAGTTTGCTAATTACTACAATTAAAGCCCTGTGGCGTTGTTGAAGGGGCTGCGGACGTGTCGTGTTTACGAATTTTGCATTGGCATTGATGTTCGCCACAAACCATGCTTCATTTGAAAGACTGTTTTATGTTACTATTTCTTTATGAATTTAAAACATTTGCCTACGCTTACAACCTTAAACTAGTATTTATCATGCCACGGACTCAAACGAAGACGAATACATAAACACGCAAACATAAAATAGTAACCGTTTATCAATAAATAGTTTTTTCGTGAAGAAACAAACATACGTTCTTACAAACTTTCCCACTTAAAATATTTGACTATTATGTAAAGATGATCATATATCCACGAACCATATCTCGTAAAGTAATTTCTGTCCACACTGTCCCGGCCTAATTGCCACCGCATTTTATGTCTTTGGAACCGCGGTGAACTGAAGGGACAATTTAGAAACACATTTTAAACCCTTTCCCTTAATGGTTTTATAACAGATTTTGTTTTTCTTCAGCCAACGTACGGTTTGGTATTCATCAAAGCGATGGTTGGATAGAAAAGATGTTTGGTTAAACACCAAAAGAATTAGAGTGACGTTAACGACGTTCTGCTTATATGAAATATCTCCCCACTACGCTCGTCTACGCTTTAAGTGGATATAAGCCCTAAGGTTTATTGATTTGGGAACATACAATACCATCCGCTCAGTTGGAATTTATGGGAATTAACGGTAAACATATGTAATTTACGTAAAGAACTTTTGTTTCTAACTAATCTTTATTTAATTATATAGATATAAGTTACTATAAAAATGGGGAAGAAAAATCCTCGAGTGGCGACCACGTTTAGGCAAAAGGAGTACAGGTCGCCTCCCGACCAGGTGGACCGATGACCTGAGCACACTGAGGCACAGGTCTGGTAAGAGTGGGGTCGTTTAGGGGAGGCCTATGTCCAGCAGTGGACCTCGAAAGACTGATGGATGGATGGTAACTATTTACATATCTTTTTATTTGTTTTAGTTTAATTTAGTATAGTAAATTTAAATAAGTTTAAAGTGAAATAAATTTTATGACAATATAAAAACTAATTTATTACACTTGTTTCCTGAATCTACATTGGTTTTGTACCCAAACATTGTATTATATTGTTTTCGTGACGTTATTATCTTAATAGGCAAAATAATGACCTCGTATGTACGATGTATACATTTTTGTAGGATTTTTTGTTATTCTTAAACGAATTACTACTTGGCTTATTCACATAGTAAAGCTTATTACATCGACATGTATAGCAAATTATGTGTACGCGCCCTACGGATGTAAAATCCACGAAGTGCGCAGTAGACACGGGTAGACATCCAATTTCCTCTGCTAAGGTGACAGCTTTGAAATATGATTTGGTTATTCGAATAGAAGAACAGAACTTTGTACGTAGTTACAAAATCCTGAAGAGATTAGGCAAGATCTTAAAGCTATTTGACAAGTGTTTAATGAACATCATGAAAACTCATAAGCGTATCTCATTATACTATCGAAATTAAAAACTTTACACATTTCTACACTTATATCGCTTCATTTTCATTCATGTCATTTTCATGTCACCATATCGGACTGACGCGCAGTGGGTCCTGGGTGCCATTCCCGGCCAGACAGAAATATGAATGATGAGTTTATATTTCGGTTCTGGATCGGGGTGTTTGTGTATACGTCTTTGGGTGTCCATGGCACCCACGACACAGGAGAAAATCCTAGTGTTGGGCTATGAGTGGGGCTATGAGTGTAGAAAGCGTGTTTTTCTTACGGACTAAGAGTGTCAGCTCATAATAAAGTCAGCCAGCCAGAATCTTTAAGATTTTTGTCTAATCGAGAATTGATCTCTAAAACTTCCTTCTGGCAAACACTGAGCCACGAAAGCGAACATAATGCACACTTAGCACTTTCCGCGTGAATCAGTTACAAAATAAAACATGGCAACTTAAATGAATTTAAGACGCAACGCCTTGGAAAATGCACTATAAATTCTAAGTTTGTGGAAGCTGTGAGCTTCTAATGAAAAGATACACCGTTATACATCACCACGCGCGCCGGGAGTTTATTCATTTGACCCAAGACTATATAGCATTCACTCTTTTTACCTTAACTGAGAAGAGCGGCATCATGAAATATGAAAGCCACTGAATAATAAATCCGGCACATATTGGATCGCGCCTGTCACCGTAGCGCCTCCGTAAATAATTATTTATGTTCAGAGAATAATATGGAAGAAAATACGTCAGCTATTTATAGTCCTAAATTAGTGTCAGCTAATCGACAACAAGTATAATTATAGAAAACAGAATACCTGACTGCTAAAACTGAAATTTACAGTTGGAAATTTTGTTTCTTTGTTTAGCTTTCATTTCATACCCATAATATACGAATGTGATAATAAAAACGTCGTCATTCCACCTTTTTTTCCTACATTCAAAAGGTATTATTTAAAATATAGCCTATGTCACTCTGCAAATTGAGACGATTCTACTGATATGTTACATGTCACATTCCATCATGCCGTTTAGGCTGATGCGCGAGCCAAAGAGATGGACATACATAAAAACATACACAAAAACGCTCGAAAACCAGTACCCTCCTACGGGCGTAGTCGAGTAAAAAAAACAAAAGAAACATTATTTCATGAGACAACTTGACGAAATAATTCATCAATATGAAATTGAATAAAAAATTATATTGAACTTTGCATTAGAATTATGAATTTATCTTTCTTATTTAAATAGACTTCGCAAAGTGTTATTTTTGTCAAACGTGAATTAAAATTAGCCTGTAGCCCACCTTTTTCATTTGGGTTTATGCATAATTTCCCGTAATTAGAAGATAAGCTGTACTTAAAACGTTCAAAGACATGTTGGTGTTATAAGCCTAAATTGAAACGCCTAATATTGATGTTAAATGTAATAGAAGGCTTCGTGGTTATTCCCGTGAAGTTAGAGTTACCCCCTGACAATAGTGTTAAACGTCATTGCGAGCTAGGATGTATTAAGAAAAAAATACTTACACAAGGTTTATGAAATTTGGTTTTAAGGAACACCGTCGTATGTGTGGGTGTCACAAGGACTCTAATACCATTGAGAGTTGATTATTTATAGGTTTGATTGCTGATTATATATGGGTGGTACTTACCATTAAATAGACTCCATATTTGTTTCCTAATTCTACAACTCAATCTCAAATATCGCTGATTTTATCTTTTAAAGATCATAGCATTGCAGTGTATAGTTGTTGTAAATCAAAGGTGTTGGTCATAATCATAATCATCTTTATTTGCTGGTGTTATATACATAAAGGTAAAAGATTTAATAAACTGAATTAAAAATAAGCTTATAATAAACATAGCGTACATTGGATAAACACTGTCATCCTCGCGTCTTCGTAAGTGGATCACCGTTCCCGGATACAAAGGGAGAGCCCGCGATAATGGGGTTTAGAATCTCACTTTATCCCGCTTTCTGTTGACCCATTATAAATTTCTATATGGAAGACTTGTTTGTTATGCCAATGTACAATAATAACAAAATGTTCATGTTTATGTAACATTTTTGATCGATAGCTTATAACAGATACAATATTAAATCTTAGTGATATTATGAACGTGAAAGTTTGTAACGATGTATGTGTGTTTGTCTTTCACGCAAAAACTAATGGTTGGTATTCACTGAAATTTATCATACAGCTTTAGCATACAGTTTATTTACTGGATTAACAAATAGAAAGCAGTAGTAAACGTGGCCGAACTGGGCGGAACCGCGGTTAAACACTAGTATGTGATAAAAATGGGGAAAATAAGATAGTGTTTGTGTTATAATAAGTCCTAAATTATGGTATTTTCAAAACGTTAACTGCCACACATGCTTGTGTTCATCATTATCCATATCATATCCATCCAGTTCATATTTAAGTTTATACAGATGTAGTTCAGTAGGAATGTCAGAATTTTGTCTTTACTCTTGTATAGGTACTTCATGATATCCAAGATCGCAAGCGACATTACATGAATAAATATTCAGGAATATTTGATCGTAGTACCGTATCAAATCGCAACATCAAATGAAGCAACATCGAAGCAACTTCAAATAGGGGAACAAAAACCAAACTTAGTAAATAACCTATTATTACCTTAAAAAAAAATTCAACCCATTTCTGATATTAATATTATTTAAAGTGCCCTTTCAAAAAACGAGACATCACATCGCAGACCATCTCGTTGGTCAACTATTTCATCAATTCGTGTCTTTTGTTTCATCAATCTAACAGCATCGCCAAAATTAAAAAAAAATCAAACTTTCATCAAAAGAAATTCATTAGGAGAATATTTCAGTAAGTGTGAAATATTACTCTCATGAGAAATTAACTGTTCCATTAGTTTTAATTCGCTCGACGACCGCGTGGTACGCTTCATTATTTCCGCTATGCTCCGTAAAAATGTGTTAAAACATTGCCATTGCAACCGACTGTGTAACTACACTCACTTGTAGAGTGAAGGCTATGTTTTAAAATGAATATTTTATATTATTTTTATTTTTGACTAACACTAAGTAACGGTCGCCTTACAACGTAACTTAAGAACTGCTCCACTCTAGTAATGGGTGTGGCAGTGCTATCTCCATGGTCGAACCATATTCATTCTACCACCTGACCATCTTTTTTTCTGTATCCAAGGAGAAACCTTCAAAAGGTACCCGACGCTGTGGGAGCAACGCCGGGTTATGTAGGATTTCATAGCATTAAAACCCCCCGGTGGGACTCTGGGATCTCTAATGGAACACAACCGAAGTCCTTCGAGCACCACGCCTTCTTCCGGGCTCTTTCCCGGTGAGCAGTTACCCTCACCATGTCTTCAGGTATTTACGACGCATGCAACCACACATGCCGCCGTCCTTCACGGGATCTCTTGGCTGGGTGGCTCGAGCTCCCACTATTTCAACCCGCAACCCTTTTTAGTCGTCTCTTACGACAGGCATAGGATACCGAAACTACAGGGACAACCACCGAACCACCGACCGCCATGTCTATTACAAAAATACTAAGTATTTATACAGTAAACAAGAAAGTTTTTCATTGATTAGAAATGGCGTTAAACTATTAGTATATTATACAACATATATAACTAGACTATAAACAGAACTTCCCTCACTTTGGTAAACGGACGCTTATTTAGTCTCATTACTTTGTCCGGAGCGAAACCGGATACCTAAGCACATCGTCTCGCTCGACATAAGCGCACCGTCCGAGTTTACGACCAGCCAGCAATATTGTGCGTACCAACTTAATGAAAAGGAAACACCCGCAAAATTGCCAGAAAAACCTCCCAACGTCAGTTCTGTAAGACGATTACATACCATGAAACCGTGGGAAGAAAAAGTTCAAGTTGAGTGGAATTGAATTATTCTTACTTAACTTTGTCTAGAGGTCATGCCTGCTATGACAGTATTGTCCAAATAATTCTGCTGTTTTATCTTGCGACAAATGCACGGGATTGAAGAAATTGTTCAGACACATCTGCGAAATAATATCATCAATTATTTATTAAAGAAATATTATTAAGGCTTTCGGATTGTTAAACGCCATCTAATAACAAGGGACTATTCTTCATGTAAATACTTCATAGTACAATATTTCATAGTACAATTTACTCTTTAATTTTATAATTAGCTATCCTAATGACTGTACCTAATTTTAGCCTTACTGCTGGACACAATTTAATAGTTGAGGTATGTAGGTACAGTTTAATAGTTGAGTTATCAGTATTTTACTAAAGTAATAAATTCTCAATTTTCACTCATTGAAGGTATCGTAGGCAATTAGGGTGACGGTATTTATCATAAACTTGAATAAGTCAACATTCCTAGGGCACTTATATTTACACTAAATCCATTTGACAATACTATCAATGAAACCTTACTTAAGTATTAATACTCGTACTTCACCGAATAAAATAAAGTTCTGTAATATTTCAACACTTGTCTGCTCCGGAAAGAAGTGTAAATTGGCGAAAAATCCATAATTCACTTTGCTAAACTGTCCCTTACCAACATGAATTAAAGAAAAAGATGGCACATTCTATAAAATTATATTGTTTCAGTATTTATAAACCTCACACATTTAATTAAGAAAGTGTTTGGTTTATAAACCGCAATATAATGAATATACTTATAAATAAAACAAGTTTTTGTTATCATAAATTTTATCATTATTCGTTTATATGCAAATTTTCTATGCTTATAAACGAATAATGGTATTATATTTTACCCAGTCTTGTAGACTGGGTAAAATACTAATATATCAAAATATGAAATAAATTATAGAATAACACCCACTTAAATAATAAAACATTTTTGGTAGGTTTCATAATTTAAAGCCAAGTAAAGTATCCTTAATTGAAATTGCCACCACTGACAATTGAAATTAAATTGTTGAAACTATTGATAAAATCTTAGTTTTGAAGTCCAGCTTGAAATATCGGGCGCCAGGGCATTGCTTTACATTCTCTATCAGGAATATATAATACTGTTAGGAAATATCCAATATCAATAAATTTCTCAACGCACTTTAGATTACTACAGAGATTCTAGTATCCCTTCTAACAATTAGTTTTAATAAACCATAATTTTGTTACACTTAGAGAATACCACATCTATTTTAATGGTCACAATCTCAGGCTTGAATCCACGTACTAGCTGAAAGTCTCGCGGTAAAGTAAACAGAAATCTCCGAAACGGAATCGTTTTATAAAATAAAGTTACTCCAATAATTCAACACTTCGCTGCTCCAGATATAAAAGGGAGAAAAACGTCGGTAATTCAGTTTGCCGCCGTTCAACGGTGCACTCCGCGGCCGACAGGTCTATTCGCCAGAACAGGAAATAATATCTTTTGACGGACGGGATTTCGAACACGCCTTTAACAATCAATTTCGAACGATATACTTCGACTTGGACTCCAGCTATTACATGAGAGATTTATCGCATTGTCGAAAGTGCAAGTATGTAAACCAAATTAATCTTAGTGTATATACATTTATATAAATGCGTAGGTACGCGTTATTTGTGCTTTTATTTTTTACCAGATGCTAGAACCACTATAGTTTAACCGAAAAAGTACTACCACACCTATTTCTAGCGCGAAAAAAAAATTCTTGCGTTTTGGTGGAAGGGTGTGGTTGCCGTCTTACTTATATTGGAGGCGAGCATCTTACTCCTGGGAAGTAGCAACACATCTGTGATTGACTTCAGAACCCATGTTCTATATGTACTTACGTATGTCCGTGGTCGGCAGTAACAATTTACCATCAGGTGGAATGCATGCTCGTTTGGTGCTCCAGATTAATAATTATTATATTTGGGTAATTAAAAACAGGCTTTGAAAGATTTTTATGCTACATTGATTAGTACGTATAATTCTAAATATTGTCTTTTTGTAGGCTTCTAAACAGGCCAAACCTAATTGGTACCATTGTCATTTGTGTCCTACAACAAGAAGTTTAGTGTTCTCTTCTCCACGAGAATATAGGTAGCGTCCTCATTTATTTCGTGTTTAATTCTAAAGTAAAACAAGATAAATGAAGTGAAACACTGTAGGTATTTCACATCCTCGACTACTAGTTTCCTTATTCAAAGTGGAAGTTGTCTACGGAGCCGTCAGAAAGGCGAGAGCATCGCAGTGGCTTAGGGTAATTGTATTACTGTCGACGAATAGCGACTAGATGGAATGAAGTGAAGAATTCTGTTGAAAGACGTACCCAGTTAAATTATTCGAAACAAATTATCAACCAATTTCAGTTACAATTGTCCGTACTGATGCGGAAAATGTTATGAGTTAAATGCTGTGTTATTAAATGATGTGGAATAAACTGTTTCGTCTTTAATATATAATTTTGCGTAAGAAACAAATAATAGTTTAATAATGATTGATTTGATCAATAAGTCGGTGAATTAGTCAGCTTAGTTAATGATAATATATTAAAATGGGGCGAAAGTTGAACAAAAATCTTGAACGTAAGCCCTCATTCCATTCATCATAACTGTATCTGATTACGGACTTATAAATGTCACTAAAATTTTTGTGATTTATTCACACGTTCACATTCTTCAGAGGCTACTTCGTAGTGTTATCTATACATATAAATAAAATTGAAGTGTCTGTTTGTAATATCAAAATAACATTTTTTTACCAAATGCATAT
>DWNE01002932.1:0-17658 GCA_018249875.1 Cecropterus toxeus | reverse complement strand
GGTATCAAATTGGATTGTGGAGTCGTTGCTTGAGTCGATAAACGTTCGGTTATATGTATGTCACATTACTTTTTTTTTAAACGCGGGTGAAACCGCGGGTTCAGCTAGTTCGAAATAATATTGTAACACATGTTACTTCATATTTATAAGTGGAAACCACGTAATATTATTGTAGTACAGAAAATTGACGTTATTTATGTAATAGGCCAATGGAATAAACGAATAGCGTAGAAAATTAACTTAGTTACTTCAATTAAGCCCCTGTTTCCTAAGCTTTGCGTAATTAATCTACTTTGTATCGTTAATTCCGTCTAAACTGAACGTCGAAAGTTGAGAGAGTATAATACAAAAAAAATATATAAGTACAATTTATCTTCCAAAAATCCAGTAACGTATTACATGATTTTATCCCTCGTGCGATAATGAGATAAAATAACTCTACAGTTAATTTTTGCATACCTACGTTATCTGTAAATTCGGTTTGTACTATATATGTTATATTTTATATTTTCCCATTGTAACATTTACATTTTAGTATTAAAAAAATCGTTAATACCTGGCTAACTGACGCAAAGTGGTCACCATCGCCTATGGTGTGGATATTTGGAACACCAGAGGAATCGCCAATCCATCGCCGGTTTTGAAGTAGAGCTCTTTTCCCACCCCTTTTAAAGTAACACTTGTATTCAATTAAACATTAAAAGGATAGATTTAAACATAAATCATTTTATAATTTATATCTTACACCATTATCTTACATACATGTTTATGTACCTACGTCCGTATCTCCTGAAAACTATAAACAGAACAGAACAGAAGGAAGATGCGAGTTTATTTTTATCTAAAATAAATGTTAGACATTAACACTTTATGTCTACGGCGTTAATTAGAAGACGCCGCTAAAGACAATTCCTAAAATCAGAAGCACAGTTACGGGTTAAAAATTTATTTAATTTTCTAACTATCCTATTAAAGTAAAACAAAAAACGTTGACATTAAAAATCTCTAACAATTAATTCAAATGTAGCAGAGCTGTAAAACCGTAATAATTAACAGCTGAGCCAGCAAAACAAATGCGCCATTTTTATGGCCAGCTATACAATCTGAGTATAAGAGATTTATGTTAGGTTTTGCTACATTGTAAAATCGAGCACGAAACTTTAAAAATGTTAGATTAAACTGCAGAGCTTAGATAGCGAAAAATAGATGCTGTTTAAACGTGAGGATGTTTGGAATACCTAGAAACTCGTTCTATCGTTAAATTGATTAACGAAGAATAGAATGTACTTAGTGCGCTCACCTTCTTACTTTCTTCAGTCACGTTCCACAAACGACGTGCTTGCTCTGAGGCTAATAGTATTATATATTATGTACTATGTCACAAATAAGACAAAAAATATGACATGCTTTGTTTATTTATGTAGTTATTGACTAGATAAGCCTCGCGGTTTTAGCGAAAAACATACAACAAACCTTAAATTGTAATAACTTTTGATGAACTACATGAATTATAGTGAAATAAAAACTAAACCTTACCTTAAACATAGACTATAAGGATATATAAATGTTTAAATACAGTAGTTTTAAATTCATCAGAGTTTAAACACACAGACAAATAATTTACCTATTATTAGATATTTACGGCCCTCCGAAGCATATTTTTTTGCAAATATATGTAATGTACAGACAAATGGATCTTTCATTTTTATTATATCTGAGGATAACAGACCTGTATCGCTTGGTATTGATATTATGATGCTAATAAAATGAGGTCCTATGCAGCGGCGATGACGTCGCCACGTGGCGCAGGGTCTACGGGCTTCGAGGAAACCCTCCTTGCCCGGGCAATTCACTCAGTGGGTTCATCGCTCACTGGTGCTGTTGCCTATCTGGCAGCTATGCAGCATTATAGTATATAGTGGTGTTATAACGCCACCACTTACTCTATAACGCCGGAGACGAACAGGCGAATATTAAGTTTTACATTAACAACTAAATAATTAGCTACATTCACATTATTTGGGACTTATAAACATAGGGTCTTAGGGTTTCATGCTGTTTTTAACAAACAAAATTTTAAATATTTTTTATGAATACTGTATGACACTATTAGGATGCCTTTCCACTAAACATGTGCGATGTATAAGCTATAGACATATATCAATTGCTTGGTATGTATTGAAATACATTTCATTGAAAATTAGGCACTCGTTTAGTATAGCCTGTAGTAAGCGACGAGTGTGCCATAAATCATTTATGATAAATGCATTATTGATCGGCCACGGAAGAGTTGTTCCACGCTGCAAACATCAGCGTTGAGTGAATTTTGGCGAATCACGCTACAATAGCAGCGAAATTTCCTGACTGTATAAAATCAGGCGCACACATTTGTTCTCAAAGCCAGTGATGGATTTATAAAACGGCTCAGTAAGCTGAAACAAATGTTCCATGTTTCAGTAACCTAATAAATACAACCCTTACAATTAACATGAAAGACAAATTGAACATCATAATTTTATTTACTTTCTCATATTAATACCTGTTATAAGTGTCACATCACTAGCGACATGACACATCCCTATGTCAATGTTCCCGCGTAATGTCTAAGATGGCGTCCTTACGATTTGTTAAATGTACTTGTCTACACACGTGTCTCATGATAATAAAGTGATCAGGATAACATAAACTCCAAACTTGTGCCTATTATTTATCAACATTCAACACCAACACAATACCAAGACTACAGTTATGTAATGTGATATCATAAAAGTATTACATAAGATTTCATGCATGCCGAACACACCTTTCACCTCCTGTTATCATTATTAATAAAAATATCACAATGAGAATGTTGTTCATTATTATGTTCATTTTTCATGCCTTACTGCGTGCCTTCGATAGCTCAGTTGGTAGAGCGGTGGACTGTAGTTGGTCTAAATTGATATCCATAGGTCGCTGGTTCAAATCCGGCTCGAAGGAGTACTTTTACGTAATAATATTTTATAATCTTTGATTTTTTTATCAGATAGACGTAGCAAACGAGCATGCTGTCCGCCTGATGGTAAGTGGTCACTTCCGCCCATGGACATCTCAAAGTAACTTCGTATAAAACAAGGGCTCTATCTGAAGTCAGTCACAGATGCGTTGCTACTCCCGAGGACTAAGATGGTCGCTTCATATATAGGTGAGCCCTTACACCAAAACACAAAAAAAACCTTCACGCTAGAAATAGGTATGACGTTAGTACCTCCCTGGTACGTGTTATTTTGCACTCACAATGAAATACCTACCACTTTTTAAATTTTCGCACAATAGCCCTGGATGGTTTGGCAAACTGAGCTGTATTTTTAATATGAACAGCGAAAGATCAATGCATGAATGGTCACTGACGCTTATAAACTTCTTTAGATCCAAATAGTGTTATTATGCATCTTTTGCGTGTGCTTTGAAATTACATTAAGTAGTTACCTCAGCATTAAACACTGTTAAAATGAGAACACAATTCTTTTAAATGAAAAATAGTTACTTTAGTCCTCTATTCATTGTTATTTTTATCTATAATTAAGGTAATACTTGTTTTTCTATCGTGTAAGATTCTGTATATTTATTGTTGATATGTTGTTTGTTGATGCAACATTATTAATAAATAAATACATATTTCAACTTTTGCGTGTATCTGCAATTATTCTGAAATATGAAATGAATAAATAATATAATATACCCATATACCTACGTATGTTTATTTTATAACATTGTCGTTATACCTTCGATAGCTCAGTTGGTAGAGCGGTGGACTGTAGTTGGTCTAAATTGGTATCCATAGGTCGCTGGTTCAAATCCGGCTCGAAGGAATATTTATTTTTTTCATCGTTCTGTTATTTTTTCTTAATTTACAGACTTAGTTACTATTTACTATTTTTGACTTTACGTTTACCGCTTCTTCTGCTATAATTTGTACAAGTCTCTACATATCAAACATTAATAAATTAAAAAGTAATCCCTTTTTGACAATGGGTCTGTCCAAAAAAATTCATACAAACTTTTCAACCTTTTATTATCTCATTTTTCGTTGTTTAGTTTCTTGAATTGTTTAGATGCAGGCAATGTCCACTTTTAAAATGTGGATACTACCACATTATTAACGCAAAAAAATCTAAGTACCATACTCGTTTTAACGCGGAAAAATCTTCATAGATTCCCCTTTCGATTGGAGGAGCAAAAGGGATAGGTATGTCGGACTTTTACCTATTAAACTCTGAGGCGTGCCTTTGGACCTCCGGTAACAATCAAAGTTCCTACATCGTTTCTAACTGTTTTCAGATTTATTTCCATGTTTCAGATTACACCTCTCTCGTCAAAATGGAAGCAGGCGATAGAGAAGAGGATAGAAGAAGAAAGAAGACTCACGATGCTGGCAGTGACACGTGGCGCCAGGCTGAACCCGGGTCAGTTCTGGGATCTGCCTGGCACGTTCCTGTTTGCCGTCTATGTCATGACAGCACTTGGTACGTTTTTAGAAACCGTTTCCTTAAAAACAATCACAGTTTGCGTTTGTGTCCGTAAATTTATAACGTAATTTGCACGTTTTTTTAGGACCGGTGAGCGTTTTGAGGTTACGTAATAGATTCGTACTAAGTAATTATACAGAATGGAAAATTCTTATGCATTTTTGATTGGGTCCGACTTTATACCATAAGAGTAAGTTTTACAAGGAAGATCACAACTTGATGCTAGTATGCATATGTGCAGAACATTAAATAACTGCGATAGGGAGATTTCAAGTTGGGACTAGTAGCGAAATCTTTTGATAAGTTTCGTGAAATCACCATAAATTAATTGAATTGAGTTTGGGCTATAGCGAGTGCCAAAGAAATGGACATACATGCAAACATACATACATACATACATACGTACGTACATACACACATACATACATACATACATGCGCTCGAAAAACATTACTTAATATATCTTCCTTCGACCTTGTCGTCCTTCTAATGCAGTCGGGTGAATATATTTTCAGGTTTTGGTGCTCCGGTGCCGTATACTGTATGGGGAAGGACGTCCGCACTGATCTACGCAATACTAGCTGTTCCTACTCATATTTATTTAAGTAAGCATAATACGACATAATATCATTAAAGTAGTAAAAGTAAGAATGATTGCTATGAAAACCACTTACACATTAAATTAGATATTTAAATTCCTGACAAACGCTGTTGATTTTTCTTTAACAAAAAAATATCATCACTTAGGTACTAGCTGTGCCACGCAGTTCACACGCGTTTATTAGAGAACAATCTATTAAAACAAACATAGCGTGATTTTATATAGCCTAAAATCTTTCTCGATAAATTTACTATTCAACACATAAAGAATTTTTCAATTCGAACTAGTAGTTCCTGAGATTAGCCCCTTCAACCAAACAAACTCTACTGCTTTATAATATTATAGATTTTAATGTTGAAGAGTGGAAAAGTTTAAAAATATAAACTACACGGTGTGTAAAGTATGACATAATTACATCACATGCAATTGACATGGTGGACTTTAGCTTAAACACTTCATTGTTTTCTACCGGAATGACGTAGCAAACAGTTTGCAGTACGCCTTATAGTAAGTAATAAGTGTTTACTGCCGCCCATGGATATAAAATAACTTCATATAGTACTGGGGATCTTTCTGAAGTCAAACTCAGATGCATTGTTACTATCAAGGACTAAGATCGCCTCATATATAAGAAAGCCAAAAACCACAATCTGCCACAGAAACGCAAGAACTGCTTAACACTAGATATAGGTGTGGTGATAGGTGATGCTGATCTCCCCCGTCGAACTACACTGGTTCTACTGTCTAGTGATTATCTGGTAATTATTTATACTTCAGCACCTAACATAAACACTTCATAAATTTATTCTGAGCGGAAACCTATTTCTTACAATCAGACACTAATGGTTATAAGTCAAAGATGATAAATTGTCCTTGAAATAGTAAATTTTGTATAAAAAATACTTGCACGTTATGCGGTTTATTCTATCTGACAGATAGACTAGATGAATGCCTTATTTCTGCCTAACTGTTAATCGCTCTTGTGTTCTGATTTGAAGTTTGTGGTAAACGAAACATACTAAGACCGGTACACAAGGCGTTTTATCTTAGTACTCAGACGAAGCAACACCCTTGTGCAATTCGACACGTTTTGTATGATAATGATATGTTATTAAGAATTATTATCATATAAAAAGATGATAAAAGTACGAGATTAATAATAATATGTTATATTTCAGTGGTGAACGCGAGCACTTGTGTGGTTGTCAATGCGGATGTATACACGCAACACTTGAAAGTGAAGCTGGATGATAAAACAGCTAAAGCGAATTCCACTTTCGAAAGCACAGGAGGTAGGTTCTCTCTACTTTAATTTAGTTGTACATAGGTAATTGTATTCCCTGTTAAACAGTGGTGGATTTACCTAGCCTAAGGCACCAAATATAACGCCAATCTGCCACTGCAGTTACAGCAGTTCTAAATGCTGATATGTTCTGATTTAAGGGGAGACGTTTTATCAGGATCGTAACTGGATTTTTGTAAGCGACATTTGCCATTTAACTAGTTATTTAGTGTTGCTACCTAAAATTCATTTTATTTTTCAGATAACCCCAGCCATAGTAGAGATTCGGAGTTTCTGAAGGTGTCCAATGACTGGAAAATGCGAAAAGGCTTACGTGTGAGTTTTAAAATTCAGTAATGGTTATTTGCCCAATGCTTTTGGGAATTGAGTAAGCTTTAATAGATTGCGTTTTATATATCCTCAAATAGCAATATGTGCTCTCTTCCTGTCGATGGCACAGAATACAACTAAGGTACAAAATCCAAGTGATAGACTGCTGCACATCGACTTCCTATGTAACATCAATACAACTGCGGGCAACAAGATGCCAGGCGCGATAACTCCACAAAATCTCCTTTAAGCCAGGCCTATGTCCAGCTGTAGACCTCAAAGGGCTCAGATAATAATTCCTCGTTGCCAGTGCCTGTTACAGTCGGCATTTGAGTGAACTCCAGTGACTGACATCCATATTTATGTGCATCGAGTTGTTGGCATTGGAAAATCGTTTTATGAAAGGCCTTATGCGTGATATATCCTTACTACACCTAACTATCCGTATTGGAATTATAAAAAAAATATACGTGACGAATAGATAACCTCTTTTCCTTTGAGAAGTCGGTTAAAAATGAACTATATTACTGGCCTCAGTTTCAAAGAAAGTTTTTTCGCAGTGGAAAAGAAAAAAGGATCGCAGATCGTAAATTAATCTATTTTCTTTTATTCTTCATAGAGTATCCTGAACGTATTCTGCTTCGGTCGATGCATACCTCTAGCAACAGTGGTATACTACGTCTTAGGCGTTGTTGCATTTGGAGTGCTAAGAGGAAGAACAGCTTTGGAATCTGTTATGTTTCCATTGGAATTCACCACTACCGGTGGATTAGAACGGGTATGTTACATGTAATCATATTTTCACAGTTAAAAATAATGAGTGAGTTTAAGAGAAACTTTTAATACAATCTTCTATTTTAATTAGTTATCTTTTTAGTATATTGGTTGAAAATTATACTTGTTTATGACTGAAGTCAAAGATAGATATCGACTACCCAAAAGAAATCTTTAAAACAATTTAATAAACAACAATATAATATAGTGCACTTCGATATAGAAATAGATCAGGAATTATTATAGTAAACTTGTTTCATAAGTTAGAAGTAGCAAACGAGCAGTCCAAGTGAACATTTTCGCCAATGCGGACATCTGAAGTTAATCACAGATGCGTTGCTGTTCCCAAACTGAACTTATTACTAATTGCTCTATTTGTTATCGTGTATTCGCTTTGAAATTTTATTGTCACTATTGATATTTCAGGTAGAAAGCCACGTACGTATCCTATACGGATTCTACGTTGAGGGAGCGATGTGTCTGTTAGCGTGTGCGTTGGCAACACTGAAGCGACACAGTAGCGCCGCACTCGCCGACGTCACAGACAGCTACAGACTATTCAACACTGAGAAGTGCGAAGAATGTCCCAAGAATGAAGAAAGAGGAAAGATTTGACACAAGAATAAATGAAGCACTTCAAAATGTGAATGAAGTATTAACTTACGAGTATGTACGATTCAAATGTTGGTGTTGCTAGAGTTAAAATAAAGATTTTGTTAAAATTTCGTATTACTTTTTACAACTGTTTTATTTTGTTACTATGAAAACTTGGTTTAATACAGTAAGAATACTTTATTCTTATCAGTGCCTAAATCGTACCCCGGCAATATCTCGGCTACCATTAACAAAATGCATACAGTGGCGTTGTCCATACCAGTGGTCGACAACCTTTCGAGTCTGAAGAGTGAAAAATTACAATTTAGACAATTTCAAAGCTTTCAAGAGCCAGTTTTTTTCTTGCTAACAAACAATAGCTTATTTATGCAAATTTTATTATTGCATATCAAACTAAAGAGCCGCATGTGGCTTGAGATTAGTGTCCAATAAAACAACAATTTCAGTTTAATATTTTATTTACCATTCCTACAAACTAATCAACGGCTATTTACAGCTTTAGCTATATTGAAATATATTACCTCCACATATGACATAACATACCTATTTATTTAAGCAAAATAAGTTGTAAGAAGCTTGAAACCCTAAGTATGTAATATTTTAAACATTGGTATACATTCGTTTCGTATTTATATCACAGTAATAATAGTTTTGCATAGAAATAAAGATAAAGAAAATTGTCGTAGAGCTTGATTCAGTTAATTCCAAAACTCGACTATTTTGCACATATATTTTAAATATAAATATTATGTATTTAAGAATAGTATTAAGTAGATAATACTATCAAGCAGTGATGTTATAGAGGTATCCGAAGTAAAAAAATATCCGTAACCCTATCCGATATAAAAGTTTCGGTTAATTTCGGATATGTTTTGAGACATGTTATTTGTTTGTGTTGTTTTGTTGTTATTTAGATTTAGTAAATAACACTTCAAAGTGATTAGTTGGCTGTAATAATACCTGTTAACGCCTGAATTCAATACCAAATGGTAACATTAATTCTTAAAAAATCATTACTACAATTAAATTACTATTCGTATTTTCCGTTTAATATTCCTTAAAAATATAATATCCGTTACCGAAACTGTCCGAAAATAACGGATAATCCGAAATAAGTACATATCCGAACCCTTTCCGAAACCGCTTTAGTATTATACTTGTAACCGTATTCAGATCCGAATACCCATAACTTCCCTGCTAGCAAGTATTATGGATTGTAACAAGTTATGAAATTTCATATTGCATTAGAACTAAAGTGGAATTCTCTACCGCGTTGCAATGACCGTTATTGCAAGCCATTAAGGGAACTTACCTAAACCACGTGACCATTTCAAGGGGGAGGGTAGTCTTCAAAATACCACGTTTTGTCACAGGGAGGAGGGTTAGAGTTTTGGTCTTCGTCCCGTAGTCAATATTCCCTAAACGAAATTTATAGCAAAAAATAATCGAAAATCGTATTTCTACGTAAAAACTGCGGGGAGAGGACTATTAATTAATAATTATACTGTACTAAAAACTACTATATAGTATAGATGGTCACCAATCGGAGGGATTGAGGTCAAACATAGGTCACATGATTTGGGTTTGTTCCAAGTTTATTAGCTAAGATATTTTGCCATTAGTTTTAGCCCTTGCTTCGTTTGGATTCCTTCAACACGTCGTCCTCAGGGGTGTCGGAAGAGCCTTGTATACTTTTCTTCTCTTTTAATGCTTCTTTCACAGCGTCCACCATTTCGTGTGGCTCCGATATTGACACTTTTTTACCTGGAATTGTTATCGTACAAGATAAAAATGATATGATATTAAAAATAATTCATTTTTCTGTTTCTTTATTAGTGTTTTATTCTATTTTATTTTTATAAATATGAAGTAGCAAACGAGCAAGCAGCCCAGCTGATGGTAAGCGGTTACTGCCGCCCATGGACATTTGTAAGCAACCTCATCTGAAACAGGGGTTCTATATGAAGTCGACCACAGATGCGTTGCTACTTCCGAGGACTGAGATGATCGCCTCATATAAAAGTGAGCCGGCAGCCACACCCTTCCACCGAAACGCAAGAACTGCTTCACGATAGAAATAGGTGTGCCGGTGGTACTTCCCCGGTCGAACTACATACATTGGTTCTACTTACTACCTGGCAAAATATTATTCTATTTATTGCCGTTATGTACCTAATTAATAATTAATCAATTTATACACAAACTACTTCTTGCTACTAAATACATTTTTTCACATTTGGATTCCATTCACTGAATTTGTATTGATATAAATAACTTTATTGCGAGTTTTCATAATACTCTACTCGTATAAATTCATACGCTCTTAGTAATTAAATAAATTTTGGATAAAATCCTCTGAATAGAACGGATAATTATATTGAAATGACCGACAGTTACTTGATTTAATTCAGTTATAATATATTTCATCTTTCTGTACTATAATTATATACTATACTCTTGCTATACTTATATGTATATAAAATAATAAAATAAAAAACAGCGCCAACATAAACCGCGCGGCGTTACATCATATTGCGAATGCATATGAAGCTGTAATCATTATAATTTTTGTGTCAATTGTTATCAATTGGTTCTCAAAGTTTGCTTGGAGACTTTTCTTCGCAACTCAGTTCTGTATAAAATTTGTTGCAAGTATTGTACACCTCCAATTAGTTGGGATACCTGCTTCTTTTTTTTTTTTAAACAAAAACTGCCGGATTTTCAGAAATTACTACTATGAATAACTAATTTGATAGATAAACTGTGCTATATATTAATTTAAACTGGAAATTTATCAGATCGTAAGAAAATAACACGACAGTATACATATTAAATGCCACATTATAAGAGCTGTCTCCTACACTATTTTACCATAAATAAGACAAGACTACAGATACACAGTGAATTTAGTTATCTATTTTACAATAGATTTAGTACTAAGTAAAAGTATGCATAAGTACCTAACATTTACTCTGTTCCAAACTACTTTTATTCAATATTTCATACTCATTAACTCACACAATAGTCTTCTTAAACTGTATCATCTATAAATAAATAAGAAGAAATGTATTAAATCTGTATTACCCTTTATGTGTGATTTTTCTTAGTGTACCTAAAATTAAACCTGAATACTTTGAACAAGATTTAACGAAAATTTTACGAATTTAAAAAAGTACTGGTTTAATATAATTAAAATATTCAGCTTATAAGTTTTAATAATTGTCTGCTTACTTGTATTTGTTCAATAATACAATAAATTTCCTTACCTTCAAATTTCTTTAAAATTACTTTATTCTCAGGTAGTAGAAAGCCCAGAAGAGTTTATTTAAATCGTTAGATTCATTATTGTTTAGGATAATATTATATATTTGTGGATTATAGCATGATGGTGTAACAGGGCATGTCAAATTAGGGGATAATTATAAAATAAAACAACCGATTAAGTAAACATTGCGTATATTCACAAATTTAATATTTACAGAATTTTAATAACCATCATACTACATCCCATCCCTTTGGTACATCTAAATGTCCTTTCCATACGATGTAAAACTTTTTATTTGACAATGTCACTGAGTCTTTACTATCGTTCAAAAATCTCATTCAGAAAAAAACTATTATTCTCGCTCAATCGTTCGTTCTTTTCAACAATTATATTTTGTGAAAATAACCAATAACGCCATAAAATTAGACAGTAAATTGGAAATAACAGGCTTATTTAAATACCACATCTAAGATAATTCACCAGATAGGTAGGTAAATATTTATTTACGTTATTCAGTATAGATTAAGGCTGCGATTAAAGATACTTAAGTATTTAACAATGGTTTGTAAAAGAAAATACTAAATTGTATGTGCGTAAAAATCATCAACAACAAGACTGTCAAAAATTAAACAGAAATCAATTTCTAACGCCTCCAAATATTACAGAGAATAAATTGATTAGAGTTTATTTCTGCATCAAACTGTTTACTGTCTTAAATACTTTTTATCTTATTTGATACTTCAAACATCATTTAATTTATTAATACAAATAAATATTTTGTTAGGCATAAACTCCCCAAACTACATATACTTTGTTAGATTTACGCGTCATACAATTCAGGGTGTTCTTTTTTCTGCTTTTCAATGGTCCTTTGATGGCCAAAGGTCTTATCGAATTCTCTATAATCATCGCCTTTCTCTATTTCCTTCTGTCGCATGTAATCGTACACGCCTATTTTATCGTCGGGGTCATTAATAATCATCATATAACACACAAGAACCGCCATACCGAATCCTATTGCAAAATTTAACGAGTTTCTCTTACACGTGTCAATTATACTGTCTATAAATGTCCACGGATTATCCCGGTCATTAGATCCCGAATCGCGATTCGTTGGGTGAATTTTTTGTGAATCACCGGTTGATTTTGTACTACTGCTACTATTTTTTGAGTTGTCTGCAAAACAAATGTATGTTCTTTGACTGTTTGTAAATGAATCTATAAATTAAGCAATTTTCTATGTAGCACGGTTCCTACGGATGAAGATATGCTTTACAGTCAGCCTTTATTAAGAACACTTTGGTTGGTGTCTGGCCAGCCAATGTTTTATCGTGTCTTACCATCTCTGTCGTAGGAGACGCCGTGTATTTGTCCCGGCGTGTCCTCTTCCAACTCCGCGTACGCGTACATCAAAGCTTTCTGCTTTGAGCTCAGCGACTTTGGTACCTGATAAGAGAAGCATGCTACACAACTGGTATTTTTAAAATTACATAACACATTGATAGGGGTTAATGGCTCAATGTTTGGGTCCCACATGTTTAGTCAAATGTAAGGCAACATACTGGAGCTAGCCTTTTATTGCCCATGTAATAAACAAGATGGTAAAAAAAAAAGTATTACAAAGTAAAAGACAAACCCGCTAATTTTTCTGCCAGATCTTCTTAGTTGAGGTCATTTTCCGATCCGGTGGTAGTGTAATAAAAAATACTGTAAATGACAATTTGTAAGTGCCCCATAGGCCTATACAAAATAAAGATATTTCATTTCATTTCATGGTATATCGTCATGTGATACATATGGGTCATATATTTCGTATACATGTCCAAATATAATATCTTCAAAATAATTCATTACAACATGTACCACACAAATGTTACAACAAATAGAATAATGGAGAGTATCATGAAATTATGTACAGTAAAAATTATGTGTAAAACGTAGATATATAAAAAGTCTCGTCCATTATTAAATACTAGCTGAAATACTCATGGGACTATGGGACATAAAAAAATCGCCATCTTTAAATAATGATAAATATCGAAATCAAAAGAATTTAAAATCAAATACCTATAAGTTGACTAGGTATAAGCTACATTAATGCAGTATAAGCTACTTTATTACATGATTGAGTAACAAACATACCATCAAAAACACCACCTCATTTTTATAAATTAGTAAAGATGAGAAACATAGGAACAAACAAACAACAACTGTTTATAAAAGTTTATCTGTGTATTTGAAACTCATAAAACGGCAAAGCCATCATTTTTAACCGACTTGGAAATTCGACATTATACGTTCGACTGTATGTATTTTTTTATGTATGTTCACCGATTTCTCTGCACCAATTTTCAAAATTTTTTTTTTTTTTATTTATGATTATTATAATATTTACAAAGATGACGACGCACACGTAGACATAATGTACCATAAATATTAATTCACCTAAAAATGCTCACCAGTACATTTCTTTGCAATCGTATAGAATCATGCACCTGTATAATTTACCTGTATTTTAATATGCACGTAATGATCTCCATAGCCGTGTTGACTCACTCTCTTCATACCTTTACGGGACAGCCGGATCGTACTGTGCGACGATGTCCCAGGTACAATCTGCAATGTAAAAAAAGTTGCAATATATTAAAGTGTTCACTGAAACCTTTTCTGAACTCCATACTTAAAAAGGCGCATGTAATATTTTTTCAAAAATGTAATATTTTATTGACAACTTCAGGAAAAAGGCGCACCAGCTTATTATTTTTTATTCTTCTATCTCACTCTGTTCCAATTTTAACATAACTGTCAATTGTAAATTCTGTCTATTCATTCGAGGAAGTACTTTCTGTAAATGTTTTTCCTCAGTTAAACCATTTTTTTCAGAAGTCTTTAATTAACTGTCATGTAAATATTATTTTCATTAAAAAAATAGGAGAACAATTGTGATTTATCATTTCGAATTCATCAATTTTTTTATTACTTTACATATAATTACATATTTTGATTTACTAAGGACTGAAAAAGATGTCCCATTTGATTAATTCAAATGTTTTTTTTTCATTATGACTTGTTGCTACATGTACCTTTTCTATTGCATCTTTGTCATCATCAGCCAACCTCAAGTACAACTAGGGAACATGACTTTGATATCAGATACATTGATATCAGATATCAAATCATACCAAAATTAGAATTCTTCGTGTCCATGTTTGCATTAATACTGCTGTGATATAGGCAGAAATTAGTCCTTTTTTTTCTTTTTTTATCTCGTTGAAGTAGCAAACGAGCATGCAGTCCACTAGATGCTATGTGGTCACTGCCGCCCATAGACACCTGTAAGCAACTTTAAATAGAACATGGGTTCTATCTGAAGTAAATCACAGATGCGTTGCTACTCCCGAGGACTATGATGTTCGCCTCATATAAAAAGTGTGCCGGCAACCACACCCTTCCATCAAAATGCAAAAAAAAATGCTTCACGCTAGAAATAGGTATGGCGGTGGTACTTCCCCGGTCGAACTACTCTGGTTCTACCTACCTACCTACAAATAGGTTTGTAACCAAAATGGCAGAGAAATCAGGGAACATATGTACATAAAATCATAGGATAATTTTATAAATAAATGCTTTCTACATATAGCCCCATACTAGGATTTTTCCTTTGTTGTAGGGCCAATAGATACACAGAAATAATAATACACAAACACCCAGACCTAGCCAGAAATAAAAATTCATCATTCAATTGTGTCTGGCTGTCAGGTGAGGCAACATGGAAGCATCAGTGAGAAACTGTTATGGTGACTGGTTCACAATGTGGGTCACTCTACTGGTAGCAAATAATTACAATAATCACTTAAAATAAATTAAAACATGAAAAATTTCAATGTATCAGTGGAATATCTAAAAGTAATTTCTTAGTGAGTGTCTTCATCATAAAATTGGCTAGAACAATTTATAATTTTCATAAAATTTATCATATAATCTTGTTCTAATAAATTTAAAATCTCATAATTTATATCTTAGAATTTAGAATCATGTTCTAATAAACTTAGCATCGATATCAGTCAAAGTTTAAGTTTATTTGGCATACTGTTGGTAGTATGGATTATTTGAACTCCTTCAATTGTAAGTTGTGAGCTATAAATTTGGTCAAACCAAAATATATATTACCAAAATATATATATAGAGTAAAAAATGACAGTCTGGTCACTGGACAGTTATTAATGGTCTGATGGTCTTCTGATAAACTATTGACATTCAATCGAACGACAACACAAAATTTTACTAATTTGAGTATTTTGAGTTAGTGAATTATGCAAATAAAATTTGGTAACTATTTCCATGATTTCAATAAGAATCAAATCTATTTACTTTTTGGCATTACCAAGTTATTAGATAACAATTACAGCGCATTACCTCAAACCTGTACCACTCGGTGCTGCTCCAATGCGGGTTCAATGACTTCCGGCAAACATCCGTCTTGTGGGTGACACCACCGAATTTGATCTCGACAAATGCATCGGTCGTATCACTGGCCCTGTCCATCACCGGTAGATTCCGTCCAGCTAACACCTTCACCTTTATTTTCCCAGGCATTTTCACTATTTACCTAATACTTCACATGTAACTAAAAACCGAAATTAGCATCGCATTCACTCACTAAAATTAGCACTTCCGAACGTCTAATCAAAAACACAAATAATCTTATCTAAACGCTAATCTAATTCTACAGTTTATGTAAAAAAAAACGTTGCGCCACGGATGATAACGTATTTTCTTTCTATAGGTTCAAATCACAGTTCCTCGCGGCACATATACATAAACAAACCTAACCATGCGCGTAAACATTTTCGCGGCGTATTTGTTGCGTATTACGAGATTTGATAAAAACAGCACCTACAGGCGCCTCCGTCTTGTCAGAACTGTGATGTATCCGAAATTCACTAATGTTTATTTATAGAATCGAAAGATTTTATAAATAATCTAGCCGCGCAAGGGACACTTTCACAGCTGTTGATCCAAATGTCAAAAGGTGGGTGGCGTTCCGATACACGGTCGACATAAATGTGTAATAGATTATGCGACAGTCATTTTAACATTACTTTTTCGCAACTTTTGTCTGTATCTATCATTTTTTAGTATTAATATACTTTGTTCCTTTCTCTTTTTTAATATTTTTATTGTTACGTAATTTTCTACCCAAAATGAACTCTCGAAATTCGGTATATTAAATTCGACCACGGTATTTCTAAATGTTAATTCTGATCGCATATATGCGTAACGTAAATCTTAACAAACAAGGCGGTCACTTTTTATACACATAAGTGACTTCTATAAAGGTATTTTTTTTAAAGGATGTAACGCTACACGAATCTAGGGGACGTTTTTCATTACTAAATTCATCCCAAATATCAAATGTAAATGTACTATGTAATATAACTAAGGAGGAGGTGAAAGTTCTTTCACAGAGATTCTGCATTTCTTTCGCTCTAAATGTCTTCAGCAGTGTGAGCAGGACACAGAGTTGGTGTTGTAGAGGAGGAAGTGAGACAAATATAGTGACGGCTGTTTTTACTGAAATTATTATACAAATGTCATATTCTATTTAATACGCTTGACGGTAATTTAATTTTTTAAATATAATTTAAAATAATTGTGTCACAAATGCACCGTGTCACTATAGGAGGTAAAAAAAATACAGATTTTTATGTATTTCTAGCCATTTCCAAGTTTTTAATTACAATTAAAATCATTAAATTCCTAACATAATCCTTTTCCCTTCCTCAAAGTCTCGGAAATGTAAAGCTAATTTAAAGCTTTAGATTAGCAGAACTTAAAACAAGATTTATAAATTACTTTGCCTAAGAAGTTTCATTTATGAGATGTGTACTTTATACGCACGCACTTTTTAATTTTTTCAATTCGGAATATGTTATGAAATTAAAAGATGAAGGAATAAAAGAGTTGTCTTACGAGATGTTCTCAACGATATTTATTATTACATACAATAAGTCTAATAAATAGTAACAATAATAAAAGGATTCGTATAAAACGTTACACATTTAACGAGCTGATACAACTTGACAAGGGTCGCCATTTTGTAAATCGATTTTGTACTGGATATTCGAGGTTCATTTGTGGTTAAAAAATGTTAAATATAATATTATTTTAACTTTCCATAGACTTAGTAAAAAAATATAATTATGTTAATTTATTATATTTAAATTAACACATTTCGAATATAAAAATTATGTTACAGAATGGTTGTTACCACTAACCTACA
>DWNE01002931.1:0-17659 GCA_018249875.1 Cecropterus toxeus | reverse complement strand
GGGTTGAATTTTTAAAATTCCTTTCTTATCGATCACTTACACCATAAAAAGAACTCCTGTACCAAATTTTAAGGGTCTAAGTACAGTAGTTTCGGCTGTGCGTTGATATGTAAGTCAGTGAGTCGGAATTGTGTGACAATAATAAATATTTTTATTACAGATTTTCGCACTGGCTTTAATCGCCATGGCCGCCGCCGAATGTAAGTCCATTGATCGACATTTTAATATCTAGAACATACCTAATTTTCTATTTATGCTATTTATATTATATGAGTATTGTATATGTGATTAATTTTTTTCATTGACTTATAACTTGACGACCCGCGTAGCGGAGCGGTCACCATACCGGTCTGACACGCAGTGGGTCCCGGGTTCGATCTCCGGCCAGACAGTAATATTAATTATAGGTTTAGATTTCTGTTCTAGTCTGAGTGGTTGTGTATTTGTCTTTGTGTCCATGACACCCACGACACAGGAGAAAGTCCTACTGCGGGCTATGAGTGTCGAAAGCGTTTATTTATTTATAACTACAAATATATACTAATCAAACTTATTATTTGTCTCGTGTTATTGCTCGCGCTGCTATGTTTAAAAAGAAAATAATCTTAAGATAAATATACAAAAGCTAAATTCTACCTATATTAATAGATAGATACTTAAAATATCTACCCATAGGATCAATTTCATTCACTTTGGCAACAGACAACTGTAAAGCTCTTAACCTCTAATTTTTTTATAAAACAGGTGGTAAATTATCACTACTGCCTACCCAGCTTATATGCTCATGAACTGAACTGAAGCACGTGAACATAACAGCTCCATGTAGGACACAAGTTCCACTTAAGTCAATTACAGATGAGTTACCACTGCGGAGGCATTTCAAAAATCCTATAAAATAAAAACATATAAGAACAAGTAGTAATAGGCCTATTTCCAGCACCTATCCACGCTAATAACAATAATAATTTAGAGTGTAAATAAACTCCATTTTAGTAATACAAAGAGAAATATTATCGCCTCCAACTACGCCTCGATACCCGTTAAAATTCCTAGGCAAGTCCGCTTTGCGTACCAATATTTCATTCACATCCACATAAAATTTAAGAACCTAATTATTTATTAACGTCAATTAATTATTTATTAAAGTCAATTTTAACTAAAATTGTCTCCTTCGGTCCTTATCTATACAACTCATCATACTGTAGATTGTAAAAATTAATTATTATAATATAATAGTTTAATTGAGCTAATAGTCGTATCCGTCATGTGGAAAGGATGTTTCATATGCACCTGTGCATAATTTAGTGTTTTATACAGGCTGAGTAGATTAGTCAGAAGCAATACAACAGGAAGAAATTTTATATTTTTTTCCTCTTCTATTCCTGGTTATATTTTCCTGCTAAATCAATCATCTATATTTAAATAATAAGCTTATTTAATTTCCGTATTATAAAGAGGGCGCTACGTAATTGCCTAACGAAAAAAATATGGCTATAAATTCAATCAATCGTATTTGAAATTTCAGCTTTCGCCGGCAAACCACATGGGCATGAAGAGCACGGTCACCACGGTCACGAACATGACCACGACAAGCACTTCGATCATGACCACGAACATCATGAACACCACGAACATGAACATGAGCATGAACACGGCCCACACTATCATGGACAACAACAGCATGGCCAACAACATGGCCAACACGACGAACACAGCTCCCACAAAGAACACTACTAAAGACCATGCTAAGCTTCAAACATATTGAATGATCGAAATTCCCGCAATTTGAAACCCCCATCCCGAGCCTTATCCAGTCCTTGTTATTAATGTTTCCAGCCAATAATAAATGTTCTAACAAGTAAATGTTTTTTTTATGATAAAATACGTTATACAGAAATAGGTATATGAAGGTTCTTAAAAACCTATTTCTGTCGATCCATATTGACCCAATCAAAACGTCACACTAACAATTTAATACAACATAGGATATTTAAAAAAAATATTGGCTCAGATTTTTTTTTAGATTTGGTAAAAGAATCTTACACCTCTTATAGTCCCAAATTTATATTTAAAGAAAATTACACTGTAAATTTTATATGTTAGATAGGACACTATAGGAAAAATAATAAAACATACAACTTGGTAAAACAATATTATTTATTCGTTTAGTACATAATCTCTTCTATCTGAATAATTAGACTCCTTCAACTCCCACATAGTTAATTTAAAATCTCCCGCTAACTAAAGGCAACACAATTTCAAGCACAGCTTTATTTATATAAATGTATTTTAGGTTTGAGAAAATCTACTTTTATTAGAAAAATACACGTCCTTAGTGTTTTAGCCGCCTAAACTATCGCTAGTCGCCCTATGGTGCATTTTATGGTATAAATGTGGTCATAAAGTTACTTACGGTTCAAATATTGCACCTGTACATGTCTCTATTAGTTTAATACAATGTGATTTTTAATCCAATTATTTAGTATCATCCATATAAATAGGTACTCTACATTATGTCTGTATAAATATATTATTATATATCATATAGTATCTAATATTTACAAACACTAACAACTATATACACAGATCGATAATTTATAAAAACAAAAAACAAAGAGGAATCTATATCAACATTAAAGCATTTTAGAAGGCGAACAAACGAACACTAGAATATAATGATAATATTATTGTAATTTTGTAATAAATTCAACATTAAAATTTTGTTATATTTAAAAAAACAATTTCTCCGTATAACTTCTTTGTATCTTATACTGATCGTTACCCTGTCTTGCGAAGCAATAAATAGTTTTACAATAATACTCGTACAATAAATACAACATTAAATACATTTTATCTGTTTAAAATACAATTGAAACAATAACATAAGATTCGTGAAGTTTAGGTCGCGCGTAAGCCGCGGTACATTTTTATCTGTCGTCCATGAGGGTTGTTTAAGCAACTCGTGCGCACAAGTCTTTACAATTCTCATTTTCTTCCGTGCGATTTGACAAAACTGTCTAAAACCCAAGGATCGACCTATAGAGGAAATTAACGTATGGAGATTTCATTGTAACGTGGCGTACAAAAATTTTACATAACATCTATGGTACATTACTTTAACAAGTAGCATGTAAGTTAACCACAAAACCTTTGATGGTACCATAAGCTTTGTGGTTAACTTTGTAGCTCATGTTTTCAAATAATAATAGACATTCCTACACGTAATACGGTCATTATTAGCACAATAAAACGAAGACTAACACGTTTAAAGATACTTACATTGGTATGGACTAACCCTGACAGATTTTTTTGACTCAAAAAGATCTGTGTTAGTTCTTACCACCTGTAACATAAATAAATGGCCAGCTAATTATCCCTTTAAAACCTTTAAGACAAGCGTCCTTTAAAAATGTTATTCCTGTGAACTTTAATTGACTTCAATAAAACGCAGACAATTTGAAGATAACGTCATGTTTTAAGCCACACAATTAAGAAACCTTTACATTTGTCTATTAACATTTTTATTTTTCTTGACTCTTTGACGAGGTTTACCTACACAATGCAATAAGCATAATCAATTGATAATAGGGCATATACTGGTCAAAATTTGAGGTCACAAAATCAAGAGATCGCAACCCTATATATCTCTTACTATCCCTATATATACTCTGACTAAGCTATACGCACTTCTAATGTTCTTGACGCAAGCGAATGCATTGAGCAAATGGAATAATATACAGCAGTTGGCATATATATATTTTATAGCAATATTCCCGCAATTTAAGCATAACGCAAGATTTTAGTCACTTTATGGCTTATTTTTTAACCTTGTTTAATTATTTAGGGCGATGCTAATTTAACACATTGCTGTCTTAATATCCCTACATATATCTTTCAAGATTAAGTTACTATAACATTTTAAAGCCAAGTTTGCCTTTTTTGACATTAAAATAGGCTGGTTCGAGCCATTACAAACGTCGCCTTGCTGGCTTTAGCAGCTGTGTTATGTTTATTTCAGAATTTCAAAGTTTAAATAGCCCTAATTGCGCTTTTTTCAATTATATCGCCCGACTTATACATATCAATCATTTAATAAGCTCCGACATATGTTTTTCAAGATGATATATAACTTCAAAGAATTCAACATCTCTTGTTTTTTATGATTACAGTAGCTTTAAAATTATACTTTTAGTTCAATTTACTGGCTTTAATAGCTCCTTTATGTAAACAAAATCAACGAACAATCTATCGAATCCAGTTACATATCGACACGGGGAAGCGACTTGTCGTATTTCTAAGTAATAGGAATTTCAGTTATATGCAAAAAATCGATTTACTAATATTAAAATGATTTGATAGATAAAATATAATAGTTTTTATTTTAATACTAACGAAATAAAAATACGAGATCTTGAAAGAAAATGGTCTAATCTAATTTTTTTTTTTTTCAAGATGCATTTTTAAGGTACGACAAGATTGCTTTCTGGTGACGGCATATACATATCTGACGACCGTGACAGAGCGGTCTAACACGCAGTGGGTTTTTGGTTCGATCCTCGGCTAGACAGACATGTACATAATAAAATTAAGTTTCTGTTTTACGTTTGGGTATTTGTGCATTCGTCTTTATGTGTCCATGGCACTCACGACGTAGGAAGCATTATTGTTTTATACGCTAATTGAAAAACAACACACTACGTTCATATTATTTTCCATAATTTATATTTGATGACATTTATATTTTTTAATAATTATAATCCTTTCGGCAATCTGATACATACAATTCTATGACTCAATTTAATATACCGAACATAATTATTACACTATGCCAAAATATATATTTTTTTACCATAATCTATAATTTATGTTTTGATGTTATCTGTGGACTTACGCTAATAAATTTTCTAAGCACATACTTTATATTTTTGTTTTTTGAAATGAAAAAATAATGTTATTTTTTTACACTACACCAGTTAAGGCCCTCAATAAAATAGTATTTCTCTTAAACCTGACAATATTGTCTTCGACTTGCAATAACAATACAATTTCTCAGAAATTTAAAACCAAATTAAAAATCAAAATAACTCTCCGAAGTAAAATAAGCCTTAATCACAAATGCTGCCATTAGACTCTAAAAACATTTTTGTAAACAATGACAAACGCTTATTAATAGAAAATCGTACAAATAAAATTATAAACAAGCTAATGTATAACCTAAATCGTAATAAATAATAAAAACATAAATCCGGCCCTGACCTGAAAACATAAATTTACAATAAATTAAATTAAGACGACAAATAATAATTAATTACAAACACATCATATTACATACGTCCGAGATATCACACAAGATACAAGAAAGAAATGTCGGCAAGGACTAGGTACATTTTGATGCACACCCAATAGCGATGAAAAAAAAAACTTACTTTTGAGTCTTATAAAAAAAACTAGACTCAACTTTACACGACTCGACTCACTCAGTCGCAGATGCATTTTAGAGGCGACGAAACACAGCTTGCATATTTTGCTACAATTTGCAGAAAAAATATATTATAAAAAATCTAGACTCAACTTTACACGACTCGACTCACTTAATCACAGAGGCAATTGACTTACCAGAAATCGACGAAACGTTCGCCTGCAAATTTCGCTACAATTTGCAGAAAAATGTGTTGCTTTATAATATCGAATACATACATTTTAAAGCTCAACGATGCATCTGGCAGTACCAAACGAATTACGACTCGCGTTAAAGTCGTATACGTTAATCCAAAATGGGATAAGTCGTTTAAGCCAAAATAAAACGAATACACGTGTTCATGTTAAGTTAAACACAGTTTTGTAGTCTAATTTCGACTTAAAACATATCCAGAAATCATGAGGAGTCTTTTAGAGTCTTATAAAATTCTAACGCTACAAACTTAATGTTTAATAACTTCGACTCGGTCTTAAGTTTCAAAACTCAAGATTTAAGATTTAAAGGCTAGTCGAGCCGTGAGTCATACAAGTCTAGTCAATAAGACTTAAAAGACTTAGTCTATTTCATCACTAACACCCAATGTGCGGGAGGACAGGAATGGCGATACATAAAACGTTATTATAACGAACGTCTCTTTCTCGTTCCTTTTTCAATAAGTGATCATCCGTAATATGTCACTCGTTTAGTATGGAATATTAGCCTCGATTAATTAGTAACTGTAAACGGAAATTTAAAACTGAAGATGGAAATTTTAATGAATCAAATCTCCGAGAGAGCTCAAAAGATTTCAATTAAGAGTCCAGCTGGAAAGATAGGTGCTACTCTAGACTCTTAAATTTATAAACTTATCGGTACCAAAGACAGACAGACATCGGACAGAAGAAGGAAGTATAGTATAGCGTATGTATTATGTATGTTAGATAAATTTGATGGCATTATGCACGTTCAAAATAACGGATGACCCCCTGAAACGGGATTTGTGCCACTAAAACAATTAAGATCAAGGCCAACAATAAGTCAGCAAGCTTATACACTTATATATAAGTGGAGCAATGTTCCAAGCTGGTGCCACATGTGTCCTCACAGTAAACTAGCGTACAGTCGGGGCAAACATAGACTAATGACGCATATTACATAGATTGGATGTTCCACGCGAGTCATATTACGGATGACTCCCAACGGATTTGTGCCACCAAGACAATCAAGATCAAGGCCAACAATAAGTCGGCAAGCTTACACACTTATATACAAGTGGAGCAATGTTCCAAGCTGGTGCCATTGGGGTCGCCATTGTTAACGAGCGTACAGGCGCGACAAACGATGACTCATGAGGTATGTTACATGGATTGGATGTTCCACGCGTGCCATATTACGGATGACCCCAGACGGATTTGTGCCACCAAGACAATCAGGATCAAGGCCAACAATAAGTCGGCAAGCTTACACTTATATATAAGTGGGGCAATGTTCCAAGCTGGTGCCACAAGCGTCGCATACGCCGGCGTCGCGACGGTTAACCAGCGTACAGGCGGGACACTCCCGCCCTCCCGACGTCAATGGCTGTATCTCCGGCCCTCGCTTCGATTTCCCACATATTTCACATACGACCAACGCGGCTTTATTCAGGTATGTGCACGTTCCACACTCCCATTTATCGGAACGTAGCTCGTCCGTGGGCCGGTCGGTTTGTTGACTGGTTCGACTGGATGATCGCTCTTTGTCGCCGTTCTGTTGACGCGGCGGCGATCGCCGGTAGTCCGGCTCGTCGAGCGATACGACTAGCTGAGCTTTTAAATCGTAGTTCGGTTGGTTTGAGCTTGACACTGAAAAGAAAAACAATGTGTTACTTTAAGAATTAGTATGCCGTAGATATGACGACCCGCGTGGTCGAGCGGTATTACCATACCGGTCTGACGGGCAATGGGTCCCGGGTTCGATTCCCGGCTAGACAGAAATATGAATGATGAGTTTAAATTTCTATTCTGGGTCTGGGTGTTTGTGTATTCGTGTTTGTGTGTCGATGGCACCCACGACACAGGAGAAAATCCTAGTGTGGGGCTATGAGTGTAGAAGGCGTGTGTGTGTGTGTGTGTGATATCCTGCAAGATGCACCTTTTCTAGTCTTACTCATCTAATGGGAGTTTTTATCAACACTCACCCCGCCTGGCGTACATGTTGATGACCATGGAGAGTGTGGATGATATGCAGGACAATACTGCTACACATATGATTTTTTGTTACCTACTACTACCTCTACAGGAAGAGGGGTTGTGGAGACACTCTACAGACACCACACGGCCAAACAAGAAAATGAATGAAAAGGCATATTATGTACATATGCACTCTTTGGTGTGCATAAATTTGTACATTTTAATGCACAGCAAATAATTTAATTTTTCATTTGAATTATATTGAATGGTATATAGAATATTCAAATAATTTTGTCATCATTATCTAAGTTCATTCACACTATAATATTACCATAACCACTTGTTATTAACAGTATATTTATCTGTGTTCCAATTACGTTAAAAAATGTACACAAATAAATCATTTTATATTAATAAATATAAACATAGAATAGTTCGTTAGAGATTTTTCAAAATAAATTAAAACTAACCTGGTGGTGTTTTGGAGCTGTGTGCCGTTTTATGAACGCCATTTTCAACTGGTTTATTTTTCGGTTTTTCTATTTCAACCGCCACCAATCTTGAAGGCTTCTTCACCTTCTTCACTTCAGCCGTACTGGACGCGGATCCATTCACCGAGTTCTGCTGCTTTATTATATCTTTCCTATCTTTTATATCTTTTTTGTTTAACAACTTGACCTTATCCGGTGCTATTTTGGGTGTGACTAGACCATCTGCTTTCGGGTTGCCAATTGGTTCCGTTTGTTTCCTCGGTTTCCTATCGTCGCCAATCTTTTTTTTTGCGATTTGCCTCGCCTTCTTTTCTTGCTCCTGCTTTAGCCTCATCAGGCTCTCGGTAACTTTCGCCGTTCGATACGCGTCCTCATCGTACGATCGATCGAGATTCAGCGCCTGAAGACCGTCTTCTAAATCTAAAGTCGTCGGTTGGTACTTCGATCTCCTTTCTTCTCTGTCTAACCTGTCTAGCGTTCTCGAATCCCTGTCTAGAGACTGCGAGAACCCACTCCTACTATCGCCGTCCTTTTCTTTACTCGACAAATTCCTAAACACATAATCCCAGCTTTCATACGTGCCCATGCCGTCTTCTTTAGCCTTACTGAGAGTTGGCTGTGTGTCTGATCTGGGAAGACTCGGTAACGAAACGTCACTGAAACCCGATTTGGACGTGCTATTGCGTTTCGAGCTCTCCTGTAATCTACTGCTTTTTCGATGACTCCTGTCGACTTCGTCTCTGTGCCGTTCGAACTTACCGTTCTCGTACACAGATGGCGTTTCTAGTTCTATTAGTTGCGCGGTGGGTACGGAGGGGTACCTGTACGGTGGGTACCCGTTCACCGGCACTGTTGCTGCGTGTTTTATTGGTGCGTACACAGGCGTTGGTATCATGTAGGGTGCTTGTACTGGATAGTAGTAAGGTACGGCGCCGTACGGAGCCATCATTGATACCGGATTGTGTGGAACTGTCACTGGTATCTCTGGACTCATGTGTTGGTGAGGTAGAGGATACATCATGTGGGGATGCATCATGTTTGGAGACATCATGTATGGGTGAACGATTTGTGGGAGGGGTTCTTCGAAGTTGTCCTCGGGGTATATGTGGTTGCACTGTGATGTAACTGCGTTATGGTGTCGTGTATCGACAAGCCTACTCCGTTGGTGGTCCGATGTGGCAGGTACGTTTGAGTATATTTCCGATTCTGAAAGAAAAATTTATCCTATTATTTAAAAATGAATCTGTACTAACTGTCACTGCTAGAGTTTCTATTATCGACTTAAAGTAGAAACACTATTCTACATTTAGTTCGTTGCGGGTGTCGTTTTAACACAGTATTAAAGATAAATAATACTATGGAGTTATAATATAAGAATTAAGAATTATATCCATAAAACTATTATTTATTAACGTTTGTTACAACACAATTATTTATTTATACCGATAGATAGCGTGACTTTCGTGCGCGCCACGGCAACAGCCGGTCGTAACTACTATTTTAAACAAGTGTGATTGCCGGCGCACCGGTGCAGTATGAGTTGATCACCGTAGTCCTCGTAAATAGCAACGCATCTGTAATAGACTTCTGATAGAACCCTTGTTAACTACGAAGTTACTTATAGATATCTATAGACGGCAGTAGCCACTTACTATCAGGTAGTGTGCATTTCTCTTTTTTCTAAGAATGAAGTATCAAATGAGCATGCAATCCATCTGATGATAAGTGGTTACTACAGCCCGCAACAGGGGTTCTCTCTGAAGTCGATCACAGGTGCGTTGTTTCTCTCGGGGAGTAAGACGGTCACCTCATACATAAGTCAGCCGGATCAATCAGGCAGCCAACCACTCCCTTCCACCAAAACGCAAGAACTACTTCACGCTAGAAATAAGTGTGGAGGTGGTACTACCCCGGTCGAACTGCATTGATTCTACCATATTGCAAAACTGCATGCTCTTCCATCTTATCTGTTACTTCACTGTAACATCATCTGTTAATCACTGTAAATCATCGGTAACTTCATTTTTATATAATATGTATTTATTATAGATTTATTTTGTGCATAGTATATAGTAGTAGTAGTAACTTTATATTACAAAGGTGCAATAAATATGTAAATAAATAAAGAAAGCTTACCATCAGTGTATCCACTGAGCCTCGCGGCTGCCACGGAGGGTCCCGCCACGTAGCTGGCGCGCTCGCGAGCCACGTCGCCCCACGTCACCCGCCCACCACCGCTCCACACCGATTCCCATATTTGGGTCATTATCTGAAAAACACATTAATAATCTCGTGAAAATAACATGGAAGTAAGTACACCATCGCTGCACCTATTTCTGCTAAATAACAGCAGTATTATGTGTTGTTCTGTTCAGGTACTTAAGATGTGGCATCCGAGGCATTCCAACATAGTCCTAAGGAGTAGCAAAACATCTGTGGCTATCCTTAGGTATGACTATCTCTCATATCTCACTTCTTATTAATATTATAGTTGCGAGAGTTTGGTACTCTTTCATGCAAAAAGTACTTGTCGCATCTTGCTGCATTCTCACACACATATCAATGACCGATTAATGTTTCTGAGCTGGATCAATACATAGAATACTGACTTTCGTAGTAAAAGCGACCGAAGCGGGCGTAGCCGCGGAAATAAGCTAGTTAAAATGGGATAAAATGGGACATATGGCTATATGTCCCATTTTATCTTTATTCTTTTTCATGCGAAAACTACAGACCGGATTCTGCTGCAATTGAACACCCAGCTACTCTTTGACTAGGATTAAAACATAGTGCACTTATTACAGTGATAAACGTGTCCGAAGCGGGCGAAGCCGCGGGAATAACCAAGTCTACTCACCCGACACTCGCAGTGTGCGACAATCGCGTCGCGGGACACGGCCGCAACCATGTCGGGGCAGAGTGGCGCGTGTAGCGCGAGCCGCCCAGCCCCGAGGGCGCGGTAGCCGAGCGCCTGCAGCAGCAACTCCGCGCCCACCAGGTTCGCTTCCACCTCGTGCTTGTAGAACCCGCAGTACAACTGTAAGGTGGTGATTACTCTCAGTATTGCGAGTTTTGTTTTTATTTTGTTGATATTGTCTACGTTTGACATTTATCCAGCAGAACATTAATTTCGTGATACATTGTTTGATTGAACCAAGGATAATGTAATAAGGTATTGTTAGTAATAGATTGATAATAATAAAACCGGATGAATTCTTCAAATCGGTGTAAAAAAACGAAAAAGAAAGAAATGACGGAAAGATAAATAGACAATCTTTCATAATCATCATTAATCTATGACCATAGGTGTTTTTTCCTTAACCTATATCTAGCGACATCGAGGTTTTTAAGTGAAAATTCATTTAAAAATCAATTTTTATAACACATACATTTTATTATGATGTACGAAGGTATAAGTTTAGCATATATTTAAGGTATACCGTTAATGTATTAATGTTTGAATGAATGAAAGAAAGAATGAATGAACAAATGACCGGACTTAATAATGAACAAATGAATGAAAAGCGAAACGCATGCCTCACCCGTATTATCTTATACTCCTTCCTCCATGGCTGCGAGAGCAGATTACCGGCGTACCGAGCGATGGCAGCCCATCCAATGCCCGCCCGGTACGCGCTGTAGTCTGCCAGTTCATTCACCGTCCGTTGGAACACCTTCGCGGTCTCCGCGAGCGCAAACTTGCACTCGTGAGGCACCAATGATAGGTACTCGATTATGTAACCTGTAAGGGAAACAGTGTGTATTAGATTTTTTATCACTGCTTTTCGATGAAGGAAAACATCAGAAGGAAACCAACTGGGCTGTATGGACTGAAACACTGTCATTCTGAGAGAAGATTTTTATGCTGCAGTTTCTCCTGGATGTCTTCAGTCTACTAGTCCACATAATTATGTTTAGCGCCTGTCCTTGATGCACCGCTCATCCGATTGTCCTATCCAACGAACATTATCAGTATCTCACTTTTCATGCTGCTGTGTTACTCCTCACCGCTACTGACCTTCGAGCTTCTTCTCCTGCTGCAGTTCCTCCGGACTGTCCTCGGTCTCCAGATAGCTGTAGTGCGCGCCCTCGATGCGCCACTTCAGCGTCGCCTCGCATATCACACAGTCGATGTTGCTGTATTACTCCTGAATGCACGCTACTGACCTTCGAGCTTCTTCTTCTGCTGCAGTTTCTCCGGGCTGTCCTCGGTCTCCAGGTAGCTGTAGTGCGCGTCCTCGATGCGCCTCCACAGCGCGGGCAGCCGCTCCCGCAGCGCCGCGTCGCCTATGCCCGCGCACGTCATCACCATCACAATGACGACGCTGCTTTGACGGAACACTGCAACAATGGACAACGAATATATAATAACGTTTGGAACAGTCAACATAGTAATCAAGGTTTCATGTGGATCACATGAAACTTGCTAGGATACTATTTAAAAATGAATTATATTTGTTCTGAGTGAAAATGTTTATGTTCGCGATAGCTACTACTTTTATACAGATATTTACAGTCAGATGAAGGTCAGGTCATATATGAGCTGACCTTCTTAGTTCTCGGGAGTAGCAATGCATCTGTGATCGACTTCAGTATATATGTATTTGCTTACAGATGTCCATGGGCGGCAGTAACCACTCACCATCAGGTGGACTGCATGCTCGTTTGCTACTTTATTCTTATAAAAAAAAGTGAGCTGTGGATGTCAAAACTTTGTTTCTAAAGGCTCATAAAAGTCAAAATCTGAGGTTAATGCAATGTTTTTGATATATTTCATACGATGATCGATAAAACAACACGACATTTTAAATATAAAGGAATCCTATGCTCTTGGCAGACTTACGACAGCACTCGCAAATATAACATAATATAAACTATGTAATAGTGATGCAAATGAACCAATAAATAAACAAAGCAAGTGACAAATATAACACAAATAGATGTAGACATGACCACAAACGGCAATTTTCCGCAAATTAACATACCCATATCGGCTATATGCAATTATTCAATGGAACCATATATTGGCACAAACATCTGTTGCTAGTAAACTGCGATAACCGTGAACCATGCGACCGTAACCATTAGTAACGTTCATTACTCATATCTTGCATTACATTGTGACATCGACAAAGTTGGTGGCAAACATTTGCTCAAAGACCCTAATGCATGTTTCTCTAACTTTTACGCTCGGTTATGATTTTGTCTAACCACCAACCCACAAAGGTTTAAGGAGGGTAAAACAGTTTTCAATGTCCAGAAAAGTTGATATAGTTAACATTAATATTAAAAACTGGCTAAGTACAAGTCGGACTTGAACACGAGAGATTTTGTATTGAATAACAAATAATACAATCGAATTTAGAACCTCCTCCTTTTTGAAGTCTTTAAAAAATAGACCTTTTTATTCAAAAATTATTTAAACATGTTTATGGTAAACTATATACAAAAATCAATTCTACGACCCGGCATATTATTTTCGTGAACCGGGCCACGACCTCTCATTTAGGAAACGCTGCCTAATATAGGTACATATTACTAATATATTTTAATGCATTAAATAGAAGGTGATAGAAATATTCGTTGAGGCGGAATTTGCGTTACCTCTATTTTTGTCATCATAAAAGAAGTGGCATCGAATCTGCAATACATTAAGTTGAAGGCTCATTTCGTTCTGGTGCGATCACCGACAGGAGTGGCAACACATCTGCATTAAAATTTTAGTAAAATCCCTGTATTTTAGTGTTAGTTACAGGTTACTGTGAACAGCAATGATCATTATAGTAGAAGACGTGACTTGTATGCTCGATTGCTTCTTAAATTCTATAAAAAGATCGTATAGAGAAATAAAATCTACAATCTATATATAAAAAACTTTCTTTTATGTAGAAAAGTAGCTTCAATACTCCCTCAAAACATGGTCCTTCGAGCCGGACAGAAAAAAAATATTTTTTCAAACGCGCACACATTGTCATAATCCCTTTATCAGTTGTCATTGTTGCGTATCAAATACAATTGGAAACGACTAAACCACACAAAAGCCGGTAAATGTGCAACCAATGAAGCATAAAGAGGACAATACACTTTTATGTGAGTCATGCATTGTTGTGATTTACTGGTTCCCCCTATCACTATCGTATTGCATTAATTAATTTAACAATTGGTAAGTGTTTGAAAGTAATATTGAGTAAATTGGAGTTGTATTTATACCAAAAATATACCCTTTGTAGAAGGAGTCTTATTTCCTCAAAACAACCCTCGTTTATGTACCATGTCCATTGCAATGTATGCTCCACGTTTTTCGTTTCATTTTCGGCCATGCCTTACAATGAACTGTGAAACGATGGACGAAAACATAATACGTATATGTACAATGCTTGTTTTAAAGAAGCATATTAATCTCGTACTAATGCACAATTCCAACTATGACATTGCAAAACTGTTTGGAATAACTTTCCATAAGGTTAAAAACTTAAGACCATTCTAATAAAGATTTTAAACAAATAAATTACTATTTCTTATTTCAATTTTTTTCTTCGTCAAATTTAGTATTGCAATGCTTATCTAAGTGTACAGTAGGTATGGGAAGAGCTTTGCTTTACTGAAATTTAAGAGAGGAGGATAGTTAACTAAAATTAATCTTGAATAAAACTTGATAATCCTCTCAGACAACTACATGAAGGTCAGAACAGGACCATTTTTGGTTGTCAAACAAAATAGTCTATCCCAATTGGGAATCAACATATCTCTTACCAATAAAACAGCTGTGTCAATGACATATTATACATATCTTCAAGAAATATTTATTAAGATAATAGCATAATCATCCAGTTGTTAGCTCAGTTATTTATAAATATCAGAATGATATTTACCATTATTGTCTGTGAAGTGACTCACTATTACAAAGTATATGATAAGCAACAATGCCACTAAAACAAATATCAAGAACTCCTTTTCCCTCTTAGATGATCAATATAGACTTACAATGTTTTATAAATTTAAATAAGGTTAATTTATAAAACATAGTCCAATAATAAAAAAGTAATATTAAAAGTATTTAGCATTTTTTTACTGTAAAATTAAGACACAAACCTTTTTAATTTTTTTTCAAAATTGAATGTATCTACAGTTACTATTACAGTGCAATTAAGAGCTCTGTGAAATATGGACAGACAACGGAGGCTTTAAATAAGGTCCCAATTTACTTTGGATACAGAACCTTAAATAATCAGAGATGTTAGAACCATCAAATGTGAATTGGTCTCATATCCTTATCATAGCTGCACAACTTTAAGTAATCTTATAGATAAATCCAAAACATATTTGCTCAACCTAATAATTTTTAGATTAACTGCCTACATAAACACCATTTGTGGAATCCAGAAGTAACAAAATGTATTTGAACCAAGATAAGATATGACTGATAAGAACTATCAATGTATTTATTGGAATAACTTTTGGGATATGACTCATCGGCCCACACTCATATTCTATGTGATGTTTGTGACTACAACAATGACTAAACAAACCCCCAAACTACTTATTAACATATTTAATAGAGTAGACTGTGGAGGAGACTGGTGGATGACATTATAAAGAGATGGGTGGATGACTTTAAGAACAGGAGAAGAGAAGCAAGAACAGGAGAAGAATGAATGAAAATTGCCAGAAACTGGGAGGAGTGGTTCATATTCGAGGAGGCATTTATCCAAGACTACATACAGCAAATAGTCCTGTTTTTATACCTAGTTTTAAATTAGAAATCTTTACTATAAATTCTGCAAAATGTGTGGATATATAAAGCTCTATTGTTATTGAGGAGACTATACCAGCCCTTTACATGATGTAAAGCCTGATACACCCACTTGCTACTATTGCTAAGTGATTGTTGCAGAAATGCTACGATCTTGTTAGTGATGAACTATTTAAGCCTCTGAGACCGTTATCTATTCCTTTTTGAATGAAGTAATATCCTTAATAGGCTTGCCTGTCACCTTATGTCATCATTCATATTTCTATTGATAAAAGCGCCTTGCTTTAAGGATTAAGAGTTTCTCTAGCACCAGCTGACCTTGCTTGATATAACTACAAACTTATTGACTGAGGTATTTTTATGAGATCTAGAAGTGCATGTTGCGTAGAAGCAACATTGGGTCAGAAAGGGTTAAGTACTTTTTTTACTTGACATACTCTTTTTCTAATTGGATGTCCTAACATTCTGTGGCTTGAATATTGGTGAATGAATATATGGATTAATATTCACAAGTCTATCAATAATTGATAACTATCAAATGATAATAATCAGGGTCAATGACTTCGCTTACATGTACTTCAATTACTAACCATCATGAATCTAATTCTCAATAACAAATTTCATTTTCGTTCTGTTCATTCACATCTTTCATTCATTCATTCAATCTATACACAAAGCTGTGATAAAAACCAATTACTATGTGATACCACTGTAATAAGAAACATGTAGAATCAACAACTTAGCTGACATTGAAACAAATGAGCATTAAATTTCTCGGTTTTATTAACTGTTCTACACATCTCTTTATAAACTGATAATTTTGCACTTTGTCTTATTGCCTGCAATGTGCCATGTATTTAAGAAGGTAGAACCTTTTAGGGGTTCGACTTGCTTGCACCAATGCTTCTATTTCTGCCTAGAAACAGCAGTGTTAAGCGCTGCTCATTTTTGGTCTGAGGAGTGTAGTAAGTTCCAACTTAAAGCTAAGGAATATGCAATCAATGCATCTGTGAACCTCAGGTAAGCCTGATCTTATCTGGTTACTTACAGATGGTTGTGGGTGGCAGCGATCACTTATCGTCAGCTGGACTGCTTGTTTGCTACTTCCATATTATTAAAAAGAAAAGTTGTGTTGATCTGAGCAATGTACCTTTACAATAGCACTGCTTTCTTGTTGAATAAGGGATAAAATACAGGATACAGGCATGTCTTCCTGGGTTTAATAACACCCACTACAGTGATACATTCCAGGATCTGGGACTATTAACAAAACTCCAAGTAGAAGGCTATGTCAACTCAAAAATCTCAAAGAATGTCTCATTAAATTGCAAACTTTTGTAGAATTAAAAGTTGTTTCAGCCAACAGGACTATACAGGCTTATTTTTACTATTTATTTTTATTTAATTGGGTTACGCCATTGATACTCTGCTCAGCAGAAAACTATGAGAACCAATGTAGAATATTGGGGGACAAAAATATATCCACTACTTTTAAATACTAGTTCGAAAACTTAAATTTATTATTATTAGAACAAAAATAAAAATAATCGTCACCAATAGATTAACAGATGTTTATAATTGTCACTGACAATTTATTTTTATTGTTTTACACAAATATTTCATAATGATATCACTTCCAAACAGCTAATTAACACTCATAAATATTGTTAACTAATTTTTTCATAACATTTCACACACATAAAATATAATATTCAACAATGCATTAATTAATCAATGTAGTTGCAACACAAAAACAAATATAAAGTTACGGTATTAAGGAATTGTT
>DWNE01002930.1:0-17664 GCA_018249875.1 Cecropterus toxeus | reverse complement strand
AGGATTTTCTCCTGTGTCGTGGTTGCCATGGACACACAAAGACGAATACACAAACACCCAGACCCAGAACAGAAATCCAAACTCATCGTTCAGATGCCTATCTGGCCGGGGATCGAACCCGGGACCCACTAAGCGTTAGATCGGTATGGTAACCGCTCGGCCACGCGGGTCGTTAAATAAAGAATTTACCAAGTCGATCCAGCCGTTCATGTATGATGCTATGACATAGCGACTTTTTAATATATTATATAGGTATGTTATGAATACTCCCGATAAGTGGATTTTGAATTTGTTTTGTCAGATATCGTTTGTTTTGGAAAATTCATTTTCATAAAGCATATAATGCTGATTATAAAAGGATCTTTTATCTTGCTTAATATTGGAAATTTTAGCACCCAGCATAACGACAGTGATTTAAATCGATGATAGCCACCTTCAAAATAATCTGTTATTGTCTATCGTTGTAAAAGTATCAATATCGTCTTACCCAGAAGTAACAGGACACAAGCCGAGAACTCATTCAAGGCAGCGATATGCAGTGGTGTGTAGCCGAAGTTGTCCGGGGCGTTAGGATCAGCGCCTACTGACAGTAGCAATCTGGCTACATCACACGCCCTGGCTCCCCGGACTATCGCGCCGTGTAGGGGAGTCCTGCCGTCGATGTCCCGAGCGCGGACATCAGCCCTTCTGCCCACGAACAGTTCTACTACTTCAACTGACTGTGCTAGGACCGCTGAAAAAGAATCTATCTTTTATCTTTTTCTTTTTGATATGTACCAACCTCTACGTTATCGTATACTCAGATTGTTGGCTGATTAAGACTGATGAAGCCATGCACAGTAAAGACTCAATTATCTCTGAGATGATAAAACCATATACATTAGAGACTCAATCATCTGAAGCTCAATTGTACGGATTCGCGATTGTTGGGACTGCCAACCGCAATAAAACACATTACATTAATACCATATCATCTCTCGACTATATTACATTTCCGGTATTTACATTAAAAGCTTATTTTAATTTTTAACCAATCAATGTCAGGTCTGGTGGTAGAGATTCCAGTAGAACATCATCTCGATTATTTTATATTTCAAGTATTTACTTAAATACTTGTATTAATTAATCCCCAATCTCTGGTCTAATAGAAAAGATTTCATTAGAAATTACCAGCACCTTTCGTAAACGTAAGAGTTTCCTCCTAATTCATAACAACAGGCCTTAATTACCTAGGTGGAGTGACGTTTGTCCTCTCGTGTTTGGCCAGTCTATTCGGGCGCCGTGTTCTAACAACAAACAAGCGCATTCCGCGTGACCATCAACTGCAGCAAGATGCAGTGCAGTCGCTCTGCCCGGACCTAGCGCAGCTCGCACGTCAGCTCCTGCATCGAGAAGCAACTTCATACATGACGCAGAGCCTAAAGACGCGGCCACGTGTAATGGAGTTTCTGTGAACACCTGCAACATATCAATCGAGAGTTACTCATGAACAAACTCTATCTGATTGATCTTTCGGTTTGTTTGACATATCGCTATTTTGTATGCATCACTGCACAAGTAAAATTTTTATCAGTTCAAATCAGTTTTAAGTTAAAATACAGTTTTATTAAAAAAAAAGGATCAGAATTGAAATCTTGGTGCCCTAACTACAACATGATCTTTCAATATATTCTTATTATTTTGACTTCAATAATTGATGAGATTAAAATCATGGTGTAATTTTACCTGGGTTTCCTGTAAAATTAGCGTTTGTGAGCTGTGTTTTAAATCAATCCACACAACGATATGAATCATGGGTAAAGACAGACCTGTGGAGTGTCAGGACAGGCGCCGGCTTCCAATAATGCGCTCACGACGTCCGGTGCGTCACTTAGTACGGCGTAGTGCAGTGGCGAATGTTCTGTTAGCCCTGCGTTCACGTCAGCTCCGTGACTTATTAATGCCTGGAATCGAAAATCGTTCGATTAAATATATATCAGATGGTAACAACATTGTTGTTAATATCGTCTATATTACACATGACAGTCCCCCCATTCGGTAAAAATATTATTCAAACAGAAGGATATTTTTTGTTTCCTTTGGTTGACAAATTTCACGGTCCAAGAAAAGAAAACACAAATTCTTCTAACAGGGGGACTATTTTTGATTCTATGCCAATGTTGAGATATTGTCCTTTTCGGATTGATTATATTGATTGATTATACGTAGATTTTCGACAACTTAACTACGTTAATCTTACTTCAAACTTCATTATAGATGTCTATGAGCGATCGTGACTACTATCAGGTGAACTGCATGCTCGTTTGCTACTTCACTACTGCAATGTTATAAAGGTTCAAAGTTCGAAACTTACTTTAACACATGATACCGACTTAGCACTCGCAGCGCAGTGCAACGGCGTGGCTTTTCCGTCCGTTATTGAGTCCCACTGGTTTGGATCGGCTTTGTAATCCAAAAGCAAGTTCACGCAATCCGTATTCGCCACTAAACAACTCAAATGCAAACATGTTCTGAAAATTAAAGAGGAAACATATTCTTAAAAAAAGAATTAAGTTCCCTTGAAACTGCGTAATTAAATGTGCACCCTCAGTAGTGAAGAGAAATTTCTGTGCATCTGAATGACGTAAAAAGAGTTTTAGCACTTTTAGCCATTTAAAAATATTGTTGTTAATTGACACAGACAGATTTTTACTATAATACATGATTCTATATTAATCTAAATTTATCAATACGTGAGTCAATTCAGTTTATTAGCTTGACGTTTTATTATCATCATCATTTTACCTGCCAGAATCATCTGCACAGTTCGGATCTAGTCCCAGTTTCAGCAAGCTCGCTAGTAAAGTGCTTCTTCCCAACCAGCAAGCCCATAGCGCTGCTGTTCGCATCCCAATTCCATTGGCTTGGGTGGCGAATGCCAACGTCTCATCAAACTGTCCGGATTCGACCAGAGCCGCGATGTCTTCAGCGTAAGGAAGTTGTTGCAGACTGTATTGAATCTGTTCTGGAAAGTGATGAATACCGTTTTATTTATGTTTGTCGAAATATTCTTGGAGTGTTTGTTTGGCTTATTACGGAGTGATGAACAAGTTTCATAATTTGAGTTTGTTGCTTCATTTAGGTCATGAATTTCTAAATAAACGATCTATTTATACATTCTTATACACCATTTCATTGGCCACCCATTATTGTTCCGCTACTGACCACAGGTCTGCTCTTAGACTGAGAGAATTTTAGGTAATAGTCCACCGCGTCGACCATTTGAAATTATTTAATCTCATTGTTATAAAAAACACAAAAATATTTTATTTATTTATTTAAATATTTATTGCACCTTTATAAAATAAAGTTACAATAGGGCAAACTTTATGCCTGATGGAATTCTCTACCAGTCAACCCTGGGTGGCTGGAAAATTTGCGGCAGGTGTTCATTTTAAATATGAACAATAACAATAGTGCCTAATATTGATGAAAGTAGGTACTTCTCCAATCGGTTATAGGACTTTTTCACTGAAGTTTTAATACTTTTGCAAATGTTGAAATATATTTACCAAGCTCCCAGATATCCCTAGAAGGCTTGACTCTTAACCTATCTCCTAAGTCGGCAGCGTGTGCCGATTCATCGCTAGATATGTATGGAGCTTCGTCTGCCTCGTTTGTGTCCTCTGATATCTCGCTTATGTCGTCCCTCCATCGAGTGTTGTCATCACAATATACCTGGACAAATATAAAATATCTTTTTATTATTTATATGAATAGTACTAGATTTAAAGACGACAATTCGCATTTTTTTAACATTATGCCCAATAGTTATTTTTTTTTATTTCATAACTATTATATAATGCTAATTTTTATATTTAATAATGGTACCAAAACACTGGTATTCGTTAAAATAATACGTTCTACAATAATTTAAAATTAAGCTGTGTGAGTTGCAGAGTGTGCCAAAGGAAAATTACATATGTACGTTGTACATACTAGATACACTCGTAAAACATTACCCTCTTTCTGACGCAGTCTGATATAAACAGTAAAGTCTTCTATTAAATGTTTTAGATCACGTGATTTAAAACATTGTGTTTTAATGGTATTATGAAATTCCTCTCCTGCCCCCTGCTTCTTCATAAAGAAACATTTAGGGAAGTGGTAACAGACTACTAACGTTCAAAATATTCCGTACAGGATCTGCTCTTTTAAAATGGCTTTTAATTTGATCTGCAAAATAACTATTTTGACTCTGTAACCAGTTATTTACGAGAATACTTAGAACCCGTGCTCTTTTATGTGTGTTAAACTGACCCATTAATCTATACTTCATTGTAAGTGTCAGTAAATCACTCTGCTGTTAAACCAGTTCACAAATTTCGCGTAAATCCAAATTTGTAACTACAAAGTGTTTAATGGCAAATCCACGTGTAATTTCCTTCGAATAAATAAATCTACGTTATTTTTATATACGGTACTTAGCATAATACATAGTTTTGGAAATACGCACGACCATCATAAAGGTTTTGACGATAAAAACACATGCCTGTGTTTTCGGAACTTTCGACATTTTATATGTCATTTATATTAAGACTGCTGTACGTTATCGTGATAAAATTAAGACAATACACTCAAATAACACTTATATTTTGTGTACAAGCTTTTGCGATTCGAAATTCCAGTCCACTTCTGTGACGACGAAAATTTTGTTCACGAAAATTTCATTTTAAAAATACAACACAAAAACTTCATTCAACTGAATACTACACACAGAATCGATATAACACATGAATAATATAAAACGGTTTTTCTTATCACAACCTTCTTTCTCACGGTCTTCCCTTTCCTGGAAGACATCGGACACGCCGACACGACCGAGTTTAGGAAACTCGCAACAAACCGCCCGTGCTCCCCTAAAAGCTCAAAACACCACACTGAAGTACGCAATCGGTTCTCGCGTTGAACCAATTAAAATAAAACCACCAACAACACAACAACACAAACAACTCTTAAAGTCTTAAACTATAAATGAAAATATTTTCCCTCAAAAAAAGTGTCTGTTGGAATCAGGTGCGTCTGCGCGCACTCCCACTCGATTTTTAAGAGTTTCGAAGTATTTATGCTGCGATGTCCCAATTTTATCGTAGGTTAGATCATAAAAACTATGTCGCATCCATAAAATAGACGATATAACATGAAGTTTTATATAAACGAGCCTAGAATACAATGGCACTCGCGTACTTTCAGAAGCAAGAGAAACAAACATCTACCTACTTATTACTCACGGTGCTGTAACGTAAACAATTTCGCGCCTATTTTTTATTTATACATACCTTGAGATTCTAAAGAACAGTGTATTGATAGAAGTAATTGTGATCTTGATTTATACGTTAAAACAATCAGATGAAAATAATTGGGATTAAACTGAGAATTATGCCAGTAATTTCGCAATAGCACTAGCAGAATCGAGGTCGAATTCTTAAGTAATTTATGACTCTTTTATAAGATTTTGACGGCATTAACATGAAATATTTTTATGGAACTATGAAAAGGCGGTCTGAGTAACCTCTTGATACTCGTACTTGTGATCACACGTAGGTACGTTAAGAATGTTCACCTTATGAGCCGTAAATAGCCTTGAACAAAACTGTTGTTTAATTTATGATCTGCATATAGTATGATTGTTTGCTTTCCTATGTTCAATTTGAACGATGTGCTTACAGCACGTGCCAGTAAACGCCATTTTCGGATGCGTTTTACTTAAGCCCTTAGAAATACCTAATGATGAAATAAAAATGATATTGATTTACAATTATATAAAAAAATAATTTTATAGACTCCCTTTTACTGTCTAGGCTTTGAACATACAAATATGATGACCCGCGTGGCGGAGTTGACACCATGCCGGTCTGACGCACAATCGGTTTCGGGTTCGATCCCCGGCCGGACAGATATCTAAATGTTGAATTTAGATGTCAGTTCTAGGTCTGGGTGTTTGTGTGTTCGTCTTTGTGTGTGTCCAAGGTACCCACGACAGAGGAAAAAATCCTAGTGTGGGGCTATGAGTGTAGAAAGCGTGTGTGAACATACAAATTAATATTAATATGTACGCAAACACGAAATCTATATAGGAAAGGTTATATTCAAATAGAGTTATCTGAATCACCTTAGCACGATATTAATAAAATTAAATTTAATACATATGATTTCATCCCTAGATTACAACAAATAAACATCGACTAATACGTATTCCCCCATTATTAAATATGGCATCAAAACAGACATTAAACAGGGCGAGCTACGTGAAAACATGTCATATTTTAAGTAAAACCATATGGTAGTCGGCAAGGCGAGCAAACAATTGTAGCGAACTTCCAATATTAGCCCGTCATTACCACACGCTGTAAACCACACTCCAGTTATTATTAACGTAGAAAATAGAATCCTATGAAGTGCACATCAGCCTGGGGAATTAACGCCAAGGAGCCAAGGAATTTGTAGGAATCTAGCTATTACGACGAGCCGAGCGGTCACCATACCGGTCTAAAGAGCAGTGGGTCCCGGGTTCGATTCCCAGCCAGACAGAAATATGAATGATGAGTTTAGATTTCTGCTCTGGGTCTGGGTGTTTGTGTATTCGTGTTTGTGTGTCCATGGCACCCACGACACAGGAAAAAATCCTACTGTGGGGCTTCATAGCCTCATTTCTTACTAATGAACACACACTTTCTACACTCATGTGTAGAAAGTGTGTGTAGTAATTTTATTTTCTTCGAAATTTACTTTCCTTGCATATGTATAACACGCGTTCATTTTTGTTAATGTTGCACATGCCTATAATTGGCTTGCACACTACTACACTTTATTTATTATATAACTGTATTTGTAAAATGACTGTATGTTATGCTGTTGGTATGTGAAATAAATAAATAAATCTTAGTCCTCAAATATAGCAACATAAAATATATGTAAACTGTGTTAGCTAGAACACCTGTACTATTTAAAGTTGGTAACAGATGTCTATGTGTAGGATTGATCATTTCCCATCAGGTGGACTGCATACTCATTTCTACTACAATCTTTTAAAAGATGTAAGGTAATATTGGTCCTAGGATAAATTTTATAAATCAAATTCAAAGCCAATTTAGCTATTGTGTAACATATTTCCAACATCAAACACCTTCATCATTTTCGTGGTAGGGTGGGATATTGCCAATTTTTAAAATATGGCCTAATTAACATACAATTTTATGCATTTACCATTTATTTTTTATGCAAATTGTAATTCATATATAATATTATAATTTATTTGCTTTTACATATATATGTTAGTTTTATCACTGGAAATGTAGGTACTTTAGATCTATCGTTTAGTTGTTGGATTGTTTATCAAATGTTCACATTCATGTTATAAAACGGTTTTATGTTTAATTAGCTGTAATGTTGATTAGTGTAAGCAAATACTGGTCCCAATTTTTACACAAGTTTTTTATATTATAATAGTAAGAAATGAGATGGCAGTCCGTTTGACTATAAGTGGCCAATGATACCCATGCACATCTGTTATCAATCCCAGATAGGACTAAGTTAGAATGCCTCTTATAAGTATATTTGTCTTACAAAACCTTAAACCCTAAAACTCTTTCATTCTGAGAGACGACCCGTGCCCAGCAGTAGGATAAAAATGGTATAACTATTACGTTTTTTTTAAAACTTAATATTATTTCAGGATGATGAAGCAGGTGTAACACCATTAGTGAAAGTATGGGATTGGTCTCGCACAGACAGGCATGGCAATCCACAGTGTGCGAGGGTATCTCGTGCAGTACCCTCGCATATGCGCCCCACCCCGGCCACTGCACTAGCTGTACATGAGAACAAGGTTAGTTTCTATCTTCATAGTCACATGTCACCGTTTTTTATTCCAGGATCAAAAATGTTTTGACCATACAAGATATAGTAAACAGGTGTGATTGTATATGCGTATATATAAGTGGGTCTGGAAATTTAAGCTGGAAAACCTTTTTTATGTTTTTTTTTGTTTGACAATTTTATTTTGATATAGAAAAAACCATTCAGAGTATAGTTAGAGGTAAAAATAGATTTAGATTAGTGGAAGTCCTCCATCCTTAAATACCAAATCAAGAATCATCTTTATATAGAAAAGTGTTTCTAACTGAAGCTGATTACAGATGTGACGCCACTCCAAAACTGTCCTGTTTGGCCTCCCTCTTCCCCTCAACGCTACGCCGCCGGTTAATCCTGTAGTAAAATAATTTTATAATCACAGGGTTTATTGGCTGTGGGCTTCCAAGACGGGTCTGTGTCACTGTTTCGCGGCGACATTGCAAGACAACGCAGCGGTAAAATGAAAACCTTGCCAGAGACAGGAACAAGTCCTATCACTGGACTTGCCTTCAAGTATGTCACTGTTTTATTTTTACTAGATATTTTATATTGTCAACTAGTTTTGTCCTGCTGTTTCACAATTATAATAACTTCTAGTAGAGTTGATAAATTTTAATGTAGTTACTTCAGGTACTTCATATTTCAAAACTTATTTATTTCAGAAATGCTTACTAAGTTTACAGGAATAACGTTAACAATCCAAACATTTCTTAGTGTAGGTACATCTTTATATCTATTTAATGAATGGTGCCATCCTAGTAAGCATTAGAGAGCTTGTGACAGGAGACATCGCTCTTCCATATCGCTAACTGATTTTACTAAGAAAGATTTAATTTAAAATATAACCAGAGTTAACAGAATCTGAACAGTGCAAAAAATCTAATAATTATGTACTAAAGTACTGTAAATTTGTAAGTTTCAACTCATTAAAGATAAAATCATTACTATTGATATAATGTAATTTCAAACATAGACAAACAGACAAAAAAATATATAAGTATACAAATATATATGTAATAAAATTTACATTTCATTGAAATCAACATTTCACAAAAAAAAATTGTTGCTATTTTTTTGTCATCAGTACTCGCGAGCTTGCGAGTGACGTCACGTTTGACATTTGTCTAGTTAGCTTGGTCGGCGTGTAGGAAGTAGTGATCTTCCCATCTCTTTCTGTGTATTACCCGTTCGCGTTAAGTTTGCCGCTGTCGACGTGACGTCAAATATGTAGAAGCGCCAGCCCAAAAAGAACAAGTTTGGTGTATCCAATCCGTAACAACAAATAAATATATATTTTACGGATTTGATACCGTTTTATTATACAAATTATGTGGCCTTACATACTTTTAGCATATTTTAGGGCGACTGAGAGTTGCTGTAAGGGGGAAGCCGCATTCCTTTGACCGGCAAACTTAGCGCGAACAGGTAGTATAAGGCGTATGTTGAATTTGTACCCAGGGGCGCGGACAAGCTGTTCGTGGTGTCGCGCGCGTGCACGATGGTGTGCTACCTGAGCGGCGAGCGCTGCGCCGTGCTGGACTGCATGGGCGCCGCGCCCGCCTGCAGCGTGCTGGCCGACCGCCACCGCCTCACCGTCGCCACCAACGACGTGAGCGCGCTCGGCTACCGTGTGTGCCGCACACACACGCACAAAGACTGTGTATCTTTGTGTGTGTGTGTGTGTGTGTGTGTACGTGTATGCATGTGTGGGTGTGCGCATGCGCGTGAGTGTGACGGAGCAGGAGAGCGAGTGTACAAGTGAGCGTGTGCACGTGCGTACACACACAAGCGTGTGTCTGTTTTAGTCTGTGCTGTGTGCGGTGCGCGTGTGAGAGTGAGTGCACGAGGGAGAGTTTGTGCGTGTATGTGCGTGCGTATTCGTGCGTGCTCTCGTATGCGTGATTGCATCTACTTAAAAAAAAAAATTATTAATAAATTAGTTAAGCTTAGGTTAGGTGTGAACTTTGGAAGATTTATTAAGATTTTAAGATACCACCTTAAAACGAACATACCAGATTTAGCCCACAGTTCTAACCTAAAACTAGGTACCGTGATAATTGCGCCATTGTGAAACTACCGTCTTACTACAATTTATTGATTCCAGGCCATATACTGCTACACCACCGAGGGCCGAGGTCCGTGCTACGCGCTCGAAGGCGAGAAGGTCCGTCTCAACTGGTTCCGGAGCTACCTGGTCATCACCACCAACGAAACGCCCATCAAGACAGCTTCAACCAGCTCTGGCCCAGCACCAAAAGCCCACCACGTCACAATACTGGACATACAGAACAAATTTATAGTATTCTCAAAAACCTTTGACGAAATTGATGCGGTTTTGACCGAGTGGGGGTCTTTCTATATACTACTAAAGAATAAGGAGATGATATATTTGGATGAAAAGGATCTGCAGTCGAAGCTGTCGTTGTTGTTCAAGAAGAATTTGTACGACGTCGCCATTCGGATAGCTAGCAGCCAGCATTATGATGTGCAAGGTCTGATTGAGATATACAAGCAATATGGCGATCATTTGTACAGCAAGGTGAGCCGAATATGGTTGTAATTATAAATTAATAATTGCATGTAAATGAAAGTAATATTGTATATCACGATTGTTCTGAAATCACGTGTATATCGATAGGTTTCTTGAGTAAAACTGTTTTTATTTATTTTTTATCATTGAACCAGTAAATAGTATGTATTAAAAAGACCCACGGTGCCTTATGTATAGCGTCCTTAAGGGGTAAAAATTTAATAAGGGAGAAGAGGAGGAGGGGGCGAGGCATTTCTAAAATTTCCAAAATCACATTCTTATGGGCGGCCCGTAAGGAGGTGGGGTCAGCATAAATATATTCATAAATTAATCTAGAAAAAAATAACAAGAAAAAATCCCCCTTTTAAAAAAATGTATACTCCCATTACATTATTATCTACATTTCTCGTAAAAAAATTGCTTTACCTTTACAGTTTATCTAGGAATAAATGTATGTTTATCCCCAGGGCGATTTGAAAGGCGCAATCGAGCAATATGTAAAAACGATCGGCTGGCTGGAAACCTCGTACGTCATCCGCAAGTACCTCGAGTCCCGTCACCTGGAACCACTAGTGCAGTACCTGGAAGAGCTGCACAAGAAGGGCTACGCCACTGAAGACCACACCACCCTGCTGCTCACGTGCTACGTGAAGATTGATCAGCACGACCAGCAAGGGAAGCTGAAGGAGTTCATCAACTCTAAGGACAAGGCGATAGGTTTCGATGTAGATGTTGCTATTAAGGTACGTTGTTTATAATGACAAAACATTTTTTTTATACTTGCCATAAGATAAATAAGCAGTCACATTATTAAAGAATCCTCGTGTTACTATTGTTTAAGTTATTATATGTGTAAAATCGGTTAAATATGATGATGAGATTATACATTTGAGGTTACAAATATAAATTTAATTTGTGGCGACCTCCCGCTACTCAACGAGAGATGATGTCATCGTATTCTGAAACGCGCTATCGGAGGTTTCTCAACATTGTGCATATATACAAGTTCCGAACAGACTGTCGGAGCACGGCCGCTCCCCAGGCATGATCACCTCGCCTGGCGGGAGATCTCGCTTTGCCAAAAATTTAATACTTTTGGATTATTGTGACTACAAACACGGATAGTTAAAAATTCAAAAAAAAATCTCCAAATAATGTTTTTACAAATGTGTGCGATACAAATGTATAATCTTTTAGTTCTTATTACATGTATATCAATATAATATACATAGTATCTTTTGTAAATAAAAAAATAACATTGGTCTTAAAAATGTTCTACTTCATAAAACAAAAATTGTTTCAGGTCGTCCGTCAAGTAAGCGTAGACGACGCTCTGTCGCTGGCAGCAATCCACAAACGCCACGATTGGTACCTGAAGATGACGATAGAAGACAAGAAGGAGTACAAGCAGGCCATAGACTATATAGCGGATCTGGAGTTCGACGACGCTGAATTGTTCATGAAGAAGTATGGGCACAAGTTGATACAGCATGAACCAGAGGAGAGCAATAAGCTTTTAAAGTGTAAGTCGTAATGTTGTCCCTGTAGTTCTGGGCCCAGAATAGGGCTACGGTATCCCTAGCCTGTCGTAAGAGGCGACTAAAAGGGGGCTTCCGGGGTTGCGGGTGGTAATAGTGATAATAGTGGGTGCTCGAGCCACCCAGCCAATCGACCCCGGGAAAGACGGTGGCATGTGTGGTCGCATGCCGTCGTAAACACCTGCAGACACTGTGAGGGTACATGCTCACCGGAAAAGAGCCCAGAAGGGGGCAACGCGCTCGAAGGATTCCGGTTGTGTTCCGTTGGAGATCCCGGAGTCCTCCACGCAGCGCTGAAGACGGCTTCCGGGGCGTTTTTTAGTGCGGTAAAAATCCCACATAACCAGGGGTTGCTCGTCGGGTACCTTTTGAAGGTTTTCCCCCTCGATACAAAAAAAAAGGTACAGGAATGTACTCTATTCCTTCAGTGTACTCGTTGACACTTTTTACCTTACTCTTTATGTAACCTTTTTCTTACATTTGCCAAATTTCCAATTCACTTGGTTGGAGGAGATTTCTTTTTTGTTACCAAAATGTGGACGCTCTACGGTGATTCTTCATTTTTGTATTAAATACATATTAACGTTATAATTTCAGTCTGAAACAGAGTTTTTATTAAATTTTATACTAGAACACGTTTTCAAATTCTTAAGAAAAAGTCTTAAATCACAAATTCTTTGATAGTTTATACTTCAAATCATTAGATGCCCCTAAACGCGTAATATTCCTTTTTAGTTGAGCTTAAGCTTTTACTTTGTCTAAGTATATATTAGTTATTATACGACAGAAAATAAATGCGCCTTTGATGACCCCACCAATAAATAAGCACCACTACAATACACTTAAATCCCTCTTTCAGTACTCTGCACGGACTACAAGCCCCGCAACAAACCTCTGGTAGACGAGTCGTCTCTAGCGGGCACATACCGCGAGCCGGACCGTGCCATACCGGACGACTTCATACACATGTTCCTCAGCAACTCGGAACAGCTGATCGACTTCCTCGAGCACATGATAGCCAGCGACCCGAACTGTTCCAGCCTGGTGTACAATGCGCTTGTAGAACACTATATACATGTATGGTGAGTATATGTTGTGTGGTGTAGGTTAGGTTAAGATAGCTCTACTGCGGCTGCGTTCCTTTGGAGATCCCGGAGACCTCCACACAACGCTTAGGAACACCACCGGCGGGGTTTTAGTGCGGGTAAATATTAATCCCAAATAACCCGGCGTCGGGTACCATTTTGAAGGTTTTCTTCCCCCCGGAACAAAAATTCGAGCACATATGGTGAAACAGACCGGACCGAACTGAACGACTTCATACAAACGTTTCTCAGCAAGTCTGATATCCTTATGGTGAATGTAGATATAGGGAGGGTGTGTATATTGTCGGGCATATATAGCGGGCAGAACCAGGCCTTACCGGATGACTTCATACACATGTTGCACACGTTGCATGAAACGTTTTTCATACGTATGTAACATGAAAAAAATGGCAGTTTCTTGTCAACATTGAAATTTCATTTTTCATATAGGTCAAAAGCTGTTGAAGTAGAGAAGGAAGCGTATGAAGAAAAAGTATTGAAAATTCTTAAAAACCCAGATGCTAACTACGATAAAGACCAGACCCTTATAATATGTCAAATGCTGGGCTTCACTTCGGGTGTACTCCACTTATATGAGGAGAAAAAATTGTAAGTAAGATATTGTACTTTATTCTTCTCAACTAACTTTGCAAGCTTATGTAGCATCTAACCCACCCGATTTTAAATCGTTATTGTATAAAAGAAAATCTTATTAAGTTACAACAAAATATGGTAAAATGATGTAAAACTATGAACTGTAGTAAATGCTGGAATACAATAAAATTCAATGATTTAATAATATCTTTGTCTAAATTGATAATCTACACCTTAACGCTACTTCGGTCACGCGTGTCGGGATACGCTGCACTGTATGCGTGTAACGTGTGTATACATGTTGGCGACTTTCTTTAATTCGTCAACAGATGAGGTTGCTAGTACATCTGCACTTAGCTATTAAAGTAATTTTTTTCATTTTTGCGAATATACAAGGTTCAGACTGGGACCATTGCAGCTTTGCCGTCCCCGAGCTAGATTGATTAATTTGGTGAAACATTCGCAAACCCAAAGAATTGTCAATTTGTTAGATATATTTTTTACATGAAAACCTGTCATTGAGTGACGTTCGTGTCCGTGGCGCAGATGGCGCGAGCAGGTGGCGCTGCACGTGCGCGGCGGCGAGGCGGAGCGCGCGCTGGCGGTGTGCCGGCGGCGCGGCGCGGCGTGCCCGCGGCTGTGGCTCGACGTGCTGTGGGCGCCGCCGCCCGCGCGCTGCCTGCCCGAGCTGCTGCACGTGGTCGGTACGTACCGCGGGGCGGGGCGCGGCAGCGGTGTATACGTACGCGCATGTCGCTGAAACAAACTATTTCGCCCGCATCTCCCGATCGGCACGTAACCGATAACATGTATATTACGTGCTTCGATTTTCGTGTTTTTTTATTACTCACTAAATTATTTTTCAGTATTGCGTAAATTATAGTATGGAGGTTTTGCTGTAACCAAAACCTATCACTATCACTTGGTAAATAAAATAATTGGTAATTACGCGGTGTAAATTAAAAGAATGTCTTTTTTTTTACAGCGAGCGAAAAACTTCTTTCGCCAATTCTAGTCATAGATTGCCTCGCCAGCACTCCATCATATACTCTTGGAGATGTGCGAAAGTAAGTGCTTTATAAAATTAATAAGAACAAAATAGTTAATGTTAATTTCTATCTATATTAAACTGAAAATAATTGTTAAGATATTAATTTTGGATTATAACTAACATATTCCTGTTTAAACTGAAATGGTTCATGAAATTGGGTCATTCGTATGTGATTAAAAATATATTTTTTTTATTCCCAGATACCTAATGGACGTGTTAAAATCAGAAAACGACGTGATAACCCGCGAGCAGGAGCTGGCGTCCAAGTACCGAGCTGAGAGCGAGAAGATGAAAGCTCACATCCAGATGATCCAGAACGAGCCGGTCACGTTCCAGAGTTCCAGGTGTGCTGTGTGCAGCAGACCGCTGGAGCTGCCCACTGTGCACTTTCTGTGCCAACACTCATTTCATGTGCAGTAAGTGTTTGATATATATATGTTTTTATAGTGTAGAAGTTGAAAGGATCTATTAGTCACGGTAGCTCTTTATTTTTTTCATGTTATTTGCAATCAAGAATGATTTGTAACAATTGACCAGCTTAATGATTATGTACAAGATGAAGGTACTCAGACAAATAATTTTATTTCTTTACATAGACAATATTCAATTCTGATCAATAAAGCTACGCTCAACTACGATGTGTACGAGATGAGGTATTAAGACGGACAAACATTTTATTCGAATAGGGAATATTATATTCTAGTGGTCGATATTCTCACGTGCTATGTTCTTACACAGTTGCTTCCAGAGCTACTCGGAGTCGGAAGCGGAGTGCATGAAGTGCGCGCAGCCGGCGCGCCGCCCGCCCTCACGCGCCGCTGACGCGCTGCACGCGCGACTGCACGCTGACCACGACCCGTGAGTACACGCACACCGTGCACACTGCACGCTGACCACGATCGTGGGTACACGCATACAACGAGCCGTGAGTACGTGTACACCTTGCGCGCTGCACGTTGACCACGCCCCATGAGTACACGCGCACCGTGCACGCTCTGCACGCCGACCGCGGCCCGTGAGTACACGCACACCGTGCACGCTGCACGCTGACCATGATCAGTAAGTACACGCACACCATACACGCTGCCTGCTAACCACGACCAGTAAATACAATTACCATACCAGTAAAGAAATGTCATTTCAAAAAAACGAAGGTGATTCCACCACTACTCGTTGGTCGTACCCTAACCGGGCCATACCTGTGAATACGAGTCCGTTTGTCGACATTTGTCGACATCGACATTTGGGATACAATCCTATGTTAACAATGACGTTGCACATTATAGGAGCCAGATCATGATTATAGTAAAAATAAATAATAATAGTAAAATCTTATTATAAGTGAAACCCTGACTTTTATTGAATATTAATCATTTTTTGCTTACATATCACAAGAACACACACGCTTTCTACACTCATAGCCCCACACTAGGATTTTCTCCTGTGTCGTGGGTGCCATGGACACATAAAGACGAATACACAAACACCCAGACCTAGAGCAGAAATCTAAACTCATCATTCATATTTCTGTCTGGCCGAGAATAAAACCCGGGACCCACTGCGCGTCAGACCAGTATGGTAACCGCTCCGCGGGTCGTCAAACAACTTAGTCCTCAAGAGCAACGCTTCTGTAAGCTAAGCTGTAAGCTTCCAGTCTACTTCTAGTAAGAGTCTGATGTTATCTGGGGTTGATTACAAATGTCAATGGGCAACGGGAGCCATTTACCATTAGGTGGACTGCATACTTTTTTGCTACTTCGATATTATTGAAGAAAAAATATATTATTCAGACTCTGCCGACCGAACACGTTTACTGTTCACACTAAAACAGTTGTAAATAAATCTGCCAAGTGCGAGTCGGACTCGCAGGCGAAGGGTTCCGTAGGATTATCATTCATAAATATTGAATACAAAATATAGCTCTGTTGTAAAAACAAAAAAATTAAGTTGAATAGTTTTCCAACTACCAACATAATTTTGTTTTTCATAGAGTTTGTATGAATTACAAATTTATGTTATTCGGTTTTTGAAAAAGTACTGTATCTCAAAAACTGTCAGGTATATCTTGTTCGAGCCAATTTTCGTTGAAAGTTTTCCTTAACATCTACGGAATATGTTTTATCCAGATTTTTAACACTTACGAATTTCTGACGAATCTATAAGGGTTCCGATTTTCGCCATTTGGCTACGAAACCCTAAAAAACACAAGTAATCCACTACAATAAAAAGTACACCGTAACATCTGTAACATAAGATGTAGTAGCAAAAACAATACATTATGAGGCATTTATATACTATTATACTTATACTAATACTATATATACTTTGAATTCAAATTGCTATAAAACGTTACACCGTAATCTTATTACATACTACATACCTACGGTACTCTTACACATAAAACCAGTTTTTTTTCGAAATATATCCACACTTACATTATAAAGCTGAATAATTTATTTGTTTGGTTGAACAAGCTATTCGCCGAAACTACTTCGAAAAAAAAAAATATTTTTGAGTTCAATAGTCGGTTTATTGAGGAAGGCTATAGGCTTAATTACATCACGCTATATTTCATTTTTCTTATGTAGTAACGGATGAAACTACGGGGCGCAGCTAATGTTTTTTTAAATTTGCGGGTCCAAATGTTCTATACCGGCACTATGTAAGTCATATGAACTTACGCACATGTAAAACTTACCTCTAACTATCCACGCGCCTCTCCACCCGTGTACACTCCCATGTTTCTTTTTTAATTCTCCCACTCTTTATTAAAATGGAATTTACAAAAGTTTATTATTTATTTCAAATGGACAAAAATATCTGAACATAAACAACCACAGAAAGCTATGTAATTATATGTATATGATATAGCAAAAATAATTATAAAAAAAAAAAAAATACGCCTTCTACACTCATAGCCCCACACTAGGATTTTCTCCTGTGTCGTGGGTGCCATGGACACACAAACACGAA